>CM075938.1:32631913-32702008 GCA_038030265.1 Corythucha ciliata
AGATATGACTTTTCCGTGAGCGTGAACGTAACAAAATGCGGCGACCCTATACAATCCGACGGCATCTAGGGGTGGGCAGTTGCCCCACTGAGTCTTCGCTTTCGAGTCTATGGAAGGGCAACTGCCAGGGGTGGGGGGGCAGGAACAGCATAGCCCCAAGATGCCAAGCGCGTCGCATGAGTAGGGTTGCGAAATGTCCGGGGTCAAATTTGCTAATTTTGCCTCACATCCCGGCCTGCGAACTGTCCCGGGAATCCCGGATATGGGGAATAGATCCCCCCTCCCCCGAGCCACAAGTATAAGAACGAAGGAGCACTAGTACCATAACGATGAGCCCCATAAAATCTCCAAGAGCGTTTCACGTTGAAGTTAGATTTAGCAGATTTTCTGGACTTGAAGCAGCCCGAAAAGGTCCGAGTACGTCCAGCTTTATCCTTGGACTTCAGACCCAACGCAGTAGTGTACCCAGGTACGGGGAAACCCTCTATCAGACAAAAATCGGTATTATTTGTGGCTATGGCTGCTAAAAAGCGCTGATTCGTGGCCTCGCGATGCAACTTCCAGACTAAAATTAAGGACAAAATCGCTGATTCGCGGTACACAGAGGCCATTCTTCGAAAAAATTTTGGAAATCAACGCATGTCTTTGAAGGTCGCGGGGAGTGAGAGTCGTATCGTCGGAGCTCCAAGATTGGCGATGATCGAGTTCAACCGCGTTGTCTTCCACGTTTCGGCGTCGGTCAGCATCTTATTCACTGTAAGGAGGATAAGATGCGCCAACGCCAGACACGTGGAAGTTTGGAGAACTGTTCCGACAGGCAGTGGAAGAACCCGGAGCGAGTGCGAAGCCTGGTCTTCTGGATGGATCAGGAAGTAAGTGGTGAGGAACACTCGTACAGCTTCCTCCTGCTCCTCTACTGGCTCTAAACAGCTTACAGCGAGCATTAGGAGATCTGTGTGCTCACTGATGGATATATTCCCGCCGGATCCATGGTGAGACTCAGATTTTTGTAAGTCGACAGGGTATTCATGTCCCCCATTACCCGTTTGTGGTACCAATATCGTCGCGGAACCCACGTGATATGTCAGATCATAAACAATGTTGGACAACGGCAAATTTCTGGTCAAATAGCCGGCTGGATCTTTCAGGGCGAATGGGAGACATCCCGCAAGGCTGTCTGTTGGAAGAGCGAAGTAAACAATCGTATCCAACCTGCATTCAAACATTGGCCAGTAAGCCCAATTAACTCATCACCAAAGATTATAATCCGGGGAGTATCGAAGTGACGACGCCTGCCCCCGCTCGCGACAGTGTTGGTGAGGATATGTTGGTTAGGATTATGGGATAGGTTAAAGGGGTACCAAGGTACCAAGAATGAACTGCTTTTCGGCGTTCGGTCGACCCAAGTCAGCTAGAAGAGCATCCAGAGGATTGGGGGTGTGCACAGCACGGAGTCGATCCGCCGGGATAATATAGTTCGAGAATAGTGAAGGGATGTCACCATTGAAAGTTCCTGTGTGAGGGTATGGGAACTCGCCAGCACGGAAAGAGGTTGGTATGGCCATTGCGTGGATAATTGTACCAGATCTCTTAAGGAGTTGGTTTTCTGCCTCCAACGTTGTGGAGTCTGTGTTGTCTGATTCCTGCGGGGCAACTTTAGTTGTTCGAGAGGTGTGGGTACGTACTGTACGGTTCCCTCGCCGAGATCTATCCTTTTCGGTGTGGTCCATTGTATTTGTGGACTCATGAAATATTGCACCGGTTGTTCACATTGCGCTCTTAACTCGCGGAGCTCCTTGAGGATATCTTCGAACTTCATTAGTGGAATGCTTCTTAAATAGCGAGGAGCTCGCGATCGTACGTACTATAATTTTGTTGGGCTTTGCTGAAGGATTTAGAAAAGAAACCGAGAGGTTCGACCACATTACCAACTAATTGTTCTAAGACAGCTCCCATGCCGCAGTTACTGGCGTCTGTTCTAAGATATAACTTGGCGTCGGGTACTGGGTGTGAAAGTTGTGATGCATTTGCCAATAGTTGCTTCAGACCTTCGAACGCTTTTCGACTTTCCGGGTCCCATGGAATTGGTGTTTTATCGTTTTTCTTTGAGGACTGTAAGTACGCATTGAGAGGTTTTTGAATTGTTGCCGCGTTCACTAGATTCCTCCGATAAAAGTTTATCATTCCAAGGAAACGTCGTAATTCTTGGACAGTTTTTGTCGTAGGGAAGTCGAGAATCGCTTGTACCCGGTCTTTGAGTGGAGATATCCCGCTTGCTGATACTTTGTGTCCCAGGAATTTTGCTTCATTCTGACCGATTACGCACTTGTTCAAATTTACCGTAAGCCCATGGGTTTCCAGGAGACGTAGGACTTCTCGTAAATGATCTCGGTGTTCCGAGGAGTCTTTGAGGCTACCAAAATGTCATCAAGGTACACGAAAACGAATGGTGTATTAATGAAAATTTGGTCGATGAATCTTTGAAATGTCTGAGCGGCGTTTCTCAATCCGAAACTCATTTTCACGAACTCGAATAATCCGAAGGGTGTCAAGATGGCAGTTTTTTGTATATCCTCAGGAGCAACGGGTACGTGATAGTATGCGCGATTGAGATCTAGTGTGGAGAATATTTTGGTTCCATGTAAGTGGTATGTGAAATCATGGATATTGGGGATGGAGTAACGATCTGGAATTGTGCGACTGTTCAATTGACGATAGTCTCCACAAGGTCGAAGCGAACCATCCTTCTTGGTAACCACGTGTAATGGGCTTGCCCAGGGACTTCTAGAATGGCGACATATCCCCTCTTCAACCATTCGTGCGAACTCTTTCTTGGCTGCTTGATATTTATCAGGTGCGAGACGTCTTGCTTTACAGTAAGTCGGTGGTCCTCTCGTCTCGATGTGGTGGAATATCCCCTTGTTGTCGACTGGAGTTCTTGACATTGGTTTCGTCACAGCCGGAAATTCCTCGAAAATATCCTTGAATTTTATTTCTTGAGGTATCGAATGTATCGATAATGTCAAAGTTGGCATGAGGCGTCCTTTCATGCTCAACCCAGTGGTGCTGTCGATGAGTTCTCGTTTACGGAGATCCACTAATAGACCATAGTGAGCAAGAAAATCTGCTCCAAGGATAGGGTGTGCTACGTCTGCTGGTATGAAACGCCACGGAAATGTTCGGCGAATACCAAGGTCTAGTTTCCTGTGTTCTGTCCCATAGACGGGTATCGGTGAATTATTTGCTGCCTGAAGAGTGAATCGTTCGTCTTCCACAATACTGTACTTCATCTTTGGAAGCACCGAGACGTCGGCGCCAGTATCCACGAGGAAATATTTTGCCGAGCTCTTGTCAAAAATAAAAAGGCGACGGTGACTTTTAATGGCGTCAGCTTCCGTCAGGGCTGGCACCACTTTTAGTTTTCCGACACCGGAGACTTTCCACTGGCAAGGTTGTGAACATTTCCTTGCTTTTTCCTTGAAACGGTAATGGTAAAAACAAAGAGTATGTTTCTGACGTGTTGAGGATTTTGAACGTTTTCGGCGATAGTTAGGAGTAGACGAACGGCTTCGAGATTGTTGTATTTCCGATAGGCTGAGCCTGAGTTGTCGTATTTCTTGTGCGAGATTTTCTACACGAGGGTCGACGGAAGATATTTGATGGTAGTTCCCTTGATCCGACTCATGAATTTTGTCTGCTACCTCGGCGATTCTAGCGGTGTCGTCTTCTTCGAGTACAGCTAGAATGGTTTTCATTCGCGGTGGTAAAGCACGGAGCCAAACCGTCTTGAGCACCTGGTCGTTAGCATTATTTCCAGCTAATGATTGCATCTGACGAAACAACTGCGAAGGCTTAGCGTCACCGAGATGAGTTTCTTCCAGCAGACGTGTTAGCCTTCGTTCTCACTCTGACTGAAGATAGTTGTAAGACGATTTTTGATGGTCGAATACGGGTTTACTCCGGGATCTCGAGCCAGGTCCGCTACCTGGGTGAGAATTTTATACGGCAGTTGACCCAGGAGTATCTGAAACTGTCGGACTTCTCCGACGATGTTGTTCGCCGCGAACAAGGCTTCGACTTGGATGAACCAGAGAACTGGGTCTTCTTCCCAGAATGTAGGTAGCTTCGGTGAATAGGAGTTCATAGCGGCACCTGGTGCGTCGAGGATGTCTCCATGGGCTTGGTCGACCATCTTGAAGGAAGGACTGTCTACCGACGGAGTGAACTATCGCGTCGAGTTGGTTGCTGCTGTGAGGACGATCGCGCTGAGTTGCCGCGGTGAGAAAGATCACGTCGGGGTCACCAAGTGTTGTAGGATGCCTTTCCAACAACAATCTTTTGCGTGTGATCTGTCACCGAAACGCTATCTTCTGATTGGTAGAGTCGAGGGGTGGTACGTGCTCGGTACTGGCCCTCGGGTCTCTACGCAATCAGAGGTTGACCGTGCACTTTCCGGTTGAGTGAAGTCGAGGGGTGACACGTGTTCGGTGCTGGCCCTCGGGTCTTCACTCTCACAGGAATGAGCAGTTTTTCTTTAAGTTTTCTACACCCCGGTGAAGCGGAGTCGAGGGGTGGTACGATCTCGGTACTGGCCCTCGGGTCTCCACTCTGGCGGAAGCGGCAGTCTACTTTAAAGATTAATAACACAAGACTTTTTACTCCAAAAGACAGGTTTGAAGACTGACTCGAGAATGCTTGAAAAGGGAAAAAACATCTCTTTATATACTGTTTTTTCCCCTCCGTCAGTTCATCCCTTCTTTATTTAGTTATGATGGAGACAAACTATAAAATAATGTTTAGGTGAAGCCTGCTTAGTAGAGACGCCGTCGAAGACTTTTTTAGTTAAACGAAGTGAAGCCTTCACACTGGCATTTGGCTTCTCTTGCAGCGGGTTCAAGACAATGAAGCATAAATTTTATCAAATTGCGGGATTCCCCAACGTGATAGATTGCATCGACTGCACACATGTCGCAATCAGAAGCCCCGGCGGTGACACTGCCGAAGTATTTAGAAATCGCAAGGGATGGGTGTCCAAAGCGGTCTGCGGCTCCGATTTGGAAATACTGGACATTGCCATTCGCTGGCCGGGATCTGCTCACGACAGCCGCATCTTCTGCAGCTCCAGCCTCATGGTGAAGTTCGAGGAAAACCGGTTGAGCGGCATACTTCTGGGAGACAGAGAAAGCCCACAGAAAAATAATCCGTTTACTCCTGCAACTAACCCAACAACGCCGTCGGAAATTAGTTACAACCGAGCCCAAATAAAAACTATAGATACGGTGGAAAGGTGCTTCGGAGTCCTGTGACCCTTAAATGATCACAGAACGAACCCCCCATCCCTCCTGGAGTCTGTCCCATCCGCACTTCCAATAAATCCCCCCCCCCCCACCTTTCGCCCTTTTTTCGAGCCTGTCGCAAAAGGTGGAAGCACTCCCTTTTTCGCGGCGGCCTGTTTGGAATGACGCGTCGAGACGACTGTACCTGTACCCGTCGTGAGTCTGTACCAAGTGCTCGGCCTCGAACAAGATTGGAATGCAATTGACTTTCTTCCGGATTACACCATAAAATTCGCGCAGCCTTCCTTCTCCTCCCGTTCCTCCGCTCGGAGAGTAATTTTAATTTCTTTACGTTTTCCCCTTTTCCTATTTAATTTGCGACCAGGAGTCTCGCAGTCCTCGAAAGGAGATTTTCATGCCTTGGGGAAAAAATTAACACCAAGCTCATGACTACCACAAAAATTATTGGAGCTTGTGCTATTTTGCACAACCTAGCCATCAAAATGAAGGACCACGTAGATGAAACCACCTTTTTTCTTTTTAACGATGGAAGATGTCAAAGCAACGAACTACCCAGAAAATGCCAGGGGCAGAGTCATTCGCGAGGCTTTCATCGCCCAATATTTTATGTGGTCATTGTTTCAAGCGTAATAATAACATAAATAAGTACAATATTTTGTAGATAATGATTGTGAATTCTAACCTTTAGCAAGCCTATTTTGCATTAGCCTCAAGTCCAGCTCCAGCTTCTGCTTTTCCCGAGAAAACTCGCGTTCTTCGGTTGTCTTTGAGAGCTCTTCATTCGCTATTTGTATTTTCAAATCGATTTCCGTTTTTCTTTTTAGGTGCAGCTCCATATCATGTTGTGTTAACGCCCTTCGTCTGTCAATACGGACTGCTGCCTCCGTCGCGACGACCGATGTTACCGTTTTGTTTCGATCGAGTCTAACTCGTGGTGTAATAACAGGGCAAATTTAAAAAATATATTAGGTACCTATGGAAATGTTAAAAAAAGGCAAGTTATAAACACTTGCTGGGGGACGGGATCAGCGTTTTCGGGGTCGGATTCCTCTTCATATGAGACGTGGAGTGAGGACTTCATCGACGAGGACGAAGGCACTCGACGTCCCAAACTCTGCCATAGTGACGGTGTCACTGTCAGCAGCGGGTCCTGCGTTCTGTTCTTTGAATGGGTCTGTGAAGGGACCTCCTCCGGTTGCCATTCTTGCTCTTTTTTCGGGAGAAAGTTCTTTTTTTTCGCTGTGCCTTCATATTTTCGTAGTTGTTCAACCGTTCTCAGTAAGAAAATACAATATGTATTTGTATGTATCATTGCAAAAAACTCATGCTTTTACAAAAAAAAAAAAAAAAAAATCCGCTAGAGGCATACATAATTAATATGTGCTTGGCTCGGCTGGTTTTAGAAATACTAAAACTTCACCATTTTCTCAGCTTTCTAACGGTGAATTCACAGTTTAAATTATCCCACCCCTTCTATGAGAAATTTGAGATGAAAAGAAAGAAATAATAGCAAATGGTTCATTTTTGGGCTAAAAACGAGTAATTTACGGATATCAAAAAGCACAGAATTCATTGAACACAGGGCACATAGAATTCGTTGAGAAACAGCCTGTTTTTGGACACTTTCTCGGAAACAACTCTTTTAAAAATCATAACTCGAAAGCAAAGCATGATAGGACATTATCCAAAAAAAACTTTTTTACTCCATTTTTGTAACACCCAAACTGGACCACTACCCTTTATATAGATATAACTATATAAGCAATTTTTGAAAGAAGGAGGGGCTAAAATTGACAGACTGGGGTGTCTAGTCCTACATGTATTTGTGTGTGCTGATTCGATAAAAATCTTGATTTGTTTTTGAGTTATGACGTACTTTGAAGAAACAAAGTTTTCGACTTAAATAGTTCCAAAAAAGAGGATTAATGAGCCAATTGTACTACTTACGTTAGGATGTTGGCTATTGAACATTCCTGTGATTTCATCCCATCTTCTTTTTTTGCGTGAAGGGACGCTCCATCCAGTTTCCAGTTTTTTGGAAACAACGATTGGATGGTCAGCTACCAATTTCCGGAGAGTGTTCTCATCAATAGAAAAATTAATTCGTTTCTTTTCTGAACCCATCTCTTCAACTTCAACAGCCACCAGAGGATTCATAACATCGTCCTTAGGCCACAGCCACCAAAGCGTAAGCTCTCGTTCAGTCGAACTCCAAATAAGAAAGAAGAAGGAGAAAATGCGAACGTGGAAGCGGTGGAAGAAAAAGACCACGTCGATGCGCCGTCTGGGTCTTCTTCATGTTCATTTTCAAGCTCCCACAAAGTAAGTACTTACAACTCTCGCTAATGTTATCGATTAAACCAGATTCACTATCAACGGAACGAGAACCCGAACTAGACAGAAAGCAGGTAGGAAATACAAACCAATCGACATCATTCGTTCGCGTAGGCGTATTGGCCTTAAGCATTTCTATTTTACTTATTATCCATTTTTCTTAATTCAGCTAATGAGCGGATGCACAGCAAAAGGAGTTTGGAGCTTAAGACACCGCGTTTACTCATGGGTTTTCTAGTTTCAGTATCCAGATCTTCGGATGTCACTTCCTTCTCCCGGGTCAAGTGCAGCATCGGTTTCGTCGCCATCGCCAACGAATTTCCACGAAGGGCCACTCTTAAGCTTCGTAAACAACGCGCGGTCATTTTCAGGTTAGCCTTATTTCATTGGAGTTTTTGTAAATTATGAAGAGCATTTTTTCAAAAAATGTATTTTCTCATTAGCCGGTGGTCACAGGACGAAAGCGTGCGATGATGCTTTGTTATATATGATAGCTGTACAATGCCGCTGTCAACAACAGAACGTCGTGGTTTTAAGAAATACACGAAAACTATTCAGCCTCTTTACCATCCTCCATCAGAACCAACCGTGACCAAGAGGCTGAAAGAAAAATACTTCCAGCTACGAGAACGTGTTAGTAATGTCTTGTAAACCAAGTCCCACATAACTCTAACTACTGATGTGTGGACCCAGCATTCCAAGATGAGAAGTTATTTAGGTGTCACTCACTGGCACTACGTGACTGGTATATTTGCTTGATGATTCATTAATAAAAATAACGGTCAATAAGTAACATGCAGTGTTATTGCTGATTTCAGATGATAAATATCGCTCCATTGAGATCGGAGCAAGTCGTCTCTTGGCGAGTAATGCTTTTTATACATGCAATGAAATAACTCAATGATAATGTCAATATTAAATTCTCCGTTGAAACAGTTATTTGGCGCGGATAAACACATTTCGTGTTTTGCCCATTTGCTGAATGGTGTTGGAGAGCAAGCCATGAACCTGGAGTCGATCGTCGTTCCTTCTGAACAAAATGTATCGAAATGACGTCACTACGAAAATATTTAAAAAGAGTCAGATGGAAAAAAAAGAAAAAGAGGAGGATTTGAGTTCCTTTGTGATCCCCTTGATATTCCGAATCCGATGTCCAGCTTTCCAACGGTGCGGTCGAATTCTCACTTTGTGTCAACTTACATGATTTTGTCCCCAGAAAACTGAAAATGGCAATACAGTGACACCGCTAGGAACGGGAGTGGATGAATAAACAACAAATTGCTGATGAATTGGGATTGCCTGTCTCTACGCTGAAAACGTTGTTAAGAAGTAGGGATGAAATTGAAAGAAGCGCGTTTTCGGGCATCAGTAAGCAGCGAAGGGTTCGTAACGGTAAAAATGAGCAGTTAGAAGACATTTTGTACAACTGGTTTCAGCAAGCTCGTGCGTCCAATTTGCCAATCAGTGGTCCCATTCTCATAGAAAAAGCTAAGGAAATAGCGGAACAATTGAGTTTGTCGGATTTCGGTGGATCGAATGGTTGGTTGGATAGGTTCCGCAAAAGACGTGGAATCAATTATCGCCAAATTTGCGGAGAAGCAGAGGCTGTGAATGACGACTCGATCACTCCATGGAGAGAGAGCATTCTTCCAAATCTGCTGAATGAGTACTCACCTGATGATGTTTACAACGCTGACGAATTTGGATTGTTTTTCAAAATGATGCCCGACAAGTCCCTAGTTATGACCGGTGAAAAATGTCATGGAGGTAAAGTAGGCAAGGACAGGTTGACTGTGTTAGCTTGCTGCAACTGAAGTGGATCTGATAAGTTGAAGCTGCTGATCATCGGAAAATCCAGGTCACCACGGTGCTTCAAAAATGTGCGTACCCTTCCGTGTGATTACAAAGCACATAATCGCGCATGGATGACAGGACCTTTATTTATCGAGTGGGTCCAGCAACTTGACCGTCAATTTGGCAAGCAAAAAAGAAAAGTCCTATTGTTCGTCGACAACTGTCCGGCGCATCCGAAAGATATTGCTCTTAAAAATGTCGAACTCGTTTTTTTCCCTCAGAACGCTTCGAGTAAACTTCAGCCCCTCGATCAAGGTGTGATCTAAGTTGTAAAGCAGAAATACCACAAGAAGTTGGTGCAACGTTACCAACGTGAGATTGACGAACAAACCCCGTGCCCAAAAATTAACGTCCTGGATGCAATCCATTATGTTTCAAGTGCCTGGGATGAGATTAAACAGGAAGTTATAACGAATTGTTTTCGAAGAGCCTACTTTGGGCATAAGAACGACGATACAGTTCCAAATCTTGTTGATCTTCTAGACATCCAATTTGAGGAGCGGTACCCTGGCTACACATCGGTAGACGACGACTTGCCAACTACCGAGATTCTCGATATGGCGGACTTCATCAAGCAGGCCACACGTGAGGACGTACCAGATGATGATGAGGAAGATGACGGAGGAGAAGATCCGTCGCCACTTCCAACACTCACGTGTGTATCTGAATCCGTTGCTGTACTCAGACAGGCATTAACCGCTACAGAGGGATCAGAAGACATGCTGAGCTGTCTAAGTCGAGTGGAATCGTTTTTACTCTTCAGCTATAAAAAAGATCAATTAACGCAATCAAAAATAGACAGCTTCTTCCAAAAAAAAGTTTGATTATGTATACGTTTCTGCAGCATGCATACATACACATATGTACATACAATTTTTAATTACAAGTGCAATTCCTATGTTCATAATAAATGGCTGTTTAATGATGATTACATATTAGCTTTTGAGTTAAGAGATTACAGTTCCCATTTTGGAAGTTTTCTCCAGTTTCTTACACGGAATCCCGCGTACACCACTGAAACGGTGTTATAAGCGGGATTCCTTGTACTACACCGTCCCCCTTAGGACGACGACGTATTTCTATTTCCCCGTCACCGGTGTATTAACGAGGTTTTAATGTAGATGTATGTAACTCTTGGTTAATTACATAATTTTTAATATCTTGTCAATGTTTATGACCTTGAATACTAGTTTGGTGACTGGCGACGCCTTTCCAAACAATTCCAGTTTCAACATACTCCTATGCCATTTTAATGGGGCGCGGCCATGTGACTGCCCACCAACCAGTTGTAATTGTAACAACTATGTACCCTACCTCTGCAGGAAGGAGTGCGTAACGATCAATAGACTTAAATGTGGGCATACAAGGCTCACACACAGTTACATGCTCCTGGGAAGAAGACCACCAAGATGCCCCCTTGCGGAGATACACTTAGCGTACGTCACCTGCTGCTAGATTGCCCGATTCTGGCTGAAGAACGGCGAATTTATATTTGAGAATATTAGTTTTATCTGTGCCTGTACGCTAATGAAAATTTCAGCTTGCGGATTTAGAAGGGGAGAGGGGAGGGGTTTATTATTAATCGAGTTAGCGTGGACTCTGAAAATCAAGAAACAGTATTTTATGTATCCATCTAAAAATTGAAATTGTATGCCGTTTAAAGGCTGTAAAGTGTCAAGGCAGGAGAGATAGTGAGACAGACAGACCACATCGCGGCTGCGCATAGTAAAATATCAAGAGAGAAGACTTCCATTTCCATTGCTCGACCCGTTCGTATGGGTGGTTTTCATTGGTTAACTGCTTGTTGGTTATCTGCTCAAATTAACTACTGCTTGAGGGATATCTGTAATACTGGTTAACTTTTATCAGCTTTGACCAACTTTTCGTAACTGGAGGCCTAAGGGCAACAACTGATGGAAGTAGCTAACAATGATAAGCCCCCTGTGATCGTGTGGCGATGTGGAAGAATTGGGTCTAGTCTGAGTTGTAGAAACGATTGGCTAATGTTTTACGTTACTCACCCGTTTGGTGGCTGAGGGATGAGTGGCCCCGTGGCCCGTTTTCGCCGGCTTAAAATTGACCCATTGGGCCATGATATAATATAAAGTTGTTAAATGCGTAATTAACGTGCTAATCGAGGGAATCATGCGGCAGTTGAGTTTTTGGGCAGCGGAAACGCCGAGAAAGAATCACAAATTGGGTACCTACACACAAAATGGAAGTTTCTGGACATTTTTGAGTGACGGATTATTGTAAGTTCTTTGGCTTCTTTTAATAAAACTTTGGGGTGTCGAATACTTACTTACAAAGGCCCGTTCACAAGCTCTATGTTTTCGTTGTGTGGTGTCGATGCAACCTATCGAAACTGCTTCATTTTTCGAGGGAATGGATTTGTTTGGTTGCGTAGACTCCACACAACGCAATCATGGTGCTTGTGAACGGGCCTTAATGCACCAATGGTGCCTTTTGTACTTCTCATACCGACAGCTATAATACTCGAAATCCAAATACTCCCAATCTGATGACCTGAAAGAAAAGTCGGCGGGCAAGGCCATGGTTTTGAGGGGATGCACATGATTTTCGGACCAGCCCATAACTCGCGTTAAAGTGCTTTGTCCGGGCTGATGATCTGCATTCAAATTCTGATCTGGTGTTCAAGCCGTAAGAATTTGGTTACGATCCGGCTATTTGCTGGCTCCCTTCCCACAGCACTGGGTAAGTCGAATTCAGCGGACTAGCCCATAAGTCGCGGTAAAATGTTCCAACCGAGCTGACTTTCTGCATGCAAACTAAAAAATTGTGATGGCTATACTGCCACCCGATTAGGTTTAGGGTTTGAATATAGATCGTAAGCCCCGGTCGGATCACATTAACGCGAGTTGTGGGCTGGTCCGCAGAATTCGACTTGCGCCCAGTACAGTTGGAAGGGGGTCAGCAAATAACCGAATCGTAACAAAAATTTGATGGCTTGTAGGTACATGTTTATATGGACCTATGTTTGTTTATGCTCCTTGCGCCTTTCTTGTTTCAGGAAAGATAAATACTTCCTCAACGTGCGTTCTCTGCACTGGTAGAAGAAGTATGTTTGTAATTTGGGTGATATTGTGGAGTTTCAGATCAATAAATCAAAAAAAGAGATGTCTCTCCACTTTTTATTCGCAGCTTATACCGGTTTCAATGCCTCACCGCATCATCATCAGTACTTAGCATCATCAGTACTTACCGCATCATCAGTTTGTTGTACTTAGACTTACTGATGATGATGCGGTGAGGCATTGAAACCGGTATAAGCTGCGAATAAAAAGTGGAGAGACATCTCTTTTTTTGATTTATTTAATGGTAGAAGAAGGTTTCCATCGCTCAGTTCAACGGTGCCTAGCTTCTCGCAAGCAGCTTGTGCGTCTGCAGCTTGTTGACTTTTGGTCCTCTGTAAGTGACTGATCAGCCCGTCGCGTCGTTACGGTAACCCTTCTGGCAACTGTCACTCGGTCTTAATAAAGTGTTCTACGTCCACCGACCATCCACGTGAGGAAAGAGACAACTTTAACGAAATATGAAACCTCGCCTCCAAAGACTGCGTTCAAACTCATCACACTGCATTCCATTCATAATTATCTGTTTTCAAGGACTGGCTAGAACAGTGGTAAACCGTGTTGCAAGTGCCAATCCCAAACAATAACGGTAGAACTAATAAAACGAGGTCATAAAGTCTATTTAGTGTAGAATTATATTCAAAAGTGTACGCGACGGGTCGGTTTGAGGCAGGCGTAGCGTTCGGGGCGGTGGGGTTTTATTTTTATTTTTTTTGCGATGTAAAACGCTACCATTGTTATATTTGGTCGTGAATCATCAACAGCCGGCAAAGTTTTTTTATGTAGCTGTATATTCTCGCTAAATGTAATAATAAAAATCCAAAATTAGATTTCATAATCCTAGTTTGGCATCCAAATGGTCGTGTACGACGCAAAAGCGTCAGTCGTCGTTCCGTCAGTGCTGGGTTTGGAAGGTGACTCGAGAGTTTCTGTGCCCCACCTGCGGCGAAAGTCAGCCGTTACAGTCGAGTCCCAGCGTCAGACGCAGTAGCGTCCAGTCTTCAGTCTTCACTGTCGAGTCCCAACATTTCGACGCGCAGTAGCGTCCTGTCTTCAATCTTCACAGTTGAGTCACAGAGTCTGACGCAGTAGTGTCCTGTCTCATTCGACACAGTCACGCCCGTGAGGTCGGTCACAATTGCGACAGCCTTTTTGGTAAGTCCCCTTTTCGATAAAGTTCCCCTTGGGCATTGAGCCGATTTTGTGCATGTTTGGATTTAGATCAAGTCGTGCCGCTCTTCACAGTTCGGAAAGCAGTTCCGTCTCAATTGAAGTTACTAAAGTCTTTTGTTTGTGTGTCGTTCAATTTGCAGTCAAAGGAATTATAACTATAAAAGTTAAGTTCGTTCGCTCGTCATAAAATAAAAACAAAACAGTAACAAAAACAACTTGCCTCCATTTATTTCTACTCCCCTCCGCCAAACACTAGAACCCCCGTTACAATACCACTAAATTAAAATAAATTATGAAATTACTGGTCTTCCAGTACGGTCTGTGGTTCGCTAACCTCGACTTCGCTCGGAAGTTGAGGGCGTTGGCCGTCGAAGGCATAGCCCTGGACGTAACATATAGATCGATGCCGAATGTTCCAGGGATTCGTCAATTCGTGACCATTCACGTAATTGGGGAGGAAGTGGTAAGTCACAAAATCATAAAGCGGTGACTTATAAATTTGTTTTTTGAAAGGCGCATTCCCACACGCAAACGCATTCTCGAACCCCTACACGCAGGAGGCCTAAGAGGCCCTGTTGTCCCTCGTGAAAGACATCCTTCCCTGCGTGCCTCGGTTTGTCCTAAGTGGCTTCGAACAAGCCATACGAAATGCAGTTAAACGTTTATTCCCCTAGTCCTCTGTGGTTGGCTGTTGGTTCCACTTCAAACAAGCATGAACACGGGTGATTCAGGAGGATATCATCTAGGACTGAAAATTGACCTAGGATTCAATGGAATTGTCTAATGCAACAGTCGTGGTCACCGCTTTACCTGATATTTGAATTCAATCTCACATTATTCATATACCTACTTATATTGCACTTTTAACACACACAAAAAATGGAATTAAGTAGGACTTGGGTAAAAAGAATTACGTAATGTAATGTGAATGCAACATAATAATGTAGACTTGGAACGGTTTATCAGAACTTCAGAAGTCGTATCGTGATAACAAGAAATCCATTAAGGCCCGTTCACAAGCTCTATGTTCGCGTTGTGTGGAGTCTATGCAACCAAACAAATTTATTCCCTCGAAAAATGAAGCATTTTGATAGGTTGCATAGGCTGCACAGACGCATAGCATAGAGCTTGTGAATGGGCCTTTTAAAAGGAAATGATCATACTGGGTGGGTAGATCGTTTGTTCCACTGTTCACTGCGGACATTTAGTTAGACTTATAGAACTTCCTTATTTGTTGTCCGAAAGTTGTTTTCCACAGACATTATGTTCAGTGATTGTCGAGCAACATGATAAAAGTTAACCCGTATTACAGATAACCAAAAAACAGTAGTTCATTCGAACAGATAACCGGCGAGCAGTTGTCCGACATTACGCACCCGTTCGTATGAACGATTCCGTCTACACTCACCTTAACTTACACTTAAACTTAGGCTTAGGTAAGTAAAGATGAAATGGCGTTTCTGAATAGAAAACCTGTCCTTAACTTAAAACGCCCTTCACCCCAACTTAACTTGGCGGAAGTTAAGTAGCATTTGAGTGACGTTTATGAATACTGCCCTAAGTCGTCTAAATAAAAGGGGAAGGAATGTTATATATGTTACCGTCAAAACCCGAATTACCTAGTCATGACTAGTTTTACCAAAGCCCGTTAGCGAAAACTAGTATTTACTAGGTAAATCTAGAATTGACGATGAAGGTCAGGGAAAACTAGAATCTAGGGATGAATTGTTCCTTCTTAATTTTATATTAGTATTTACATGTAAAAACTGAATAGCTCAGTCAAAACAATAAGTTTTGCTCTGCCAACGGTTGCTGGTGCCAACCGTTTAAATTTTGGGATTCAAAATGCCACAACTGTATGCCATGCAACCAGGGGCGGCTCGTCCACTACCATCATTTGGGCACGCGCCCCACCCAAAAAATATTCAAAAAAGCAAAGAAAAAAGGGAAAAATGACTTCAGAAAAATTAGAAATTCCAGAAAAAATAAATAAAAAGTTAGCTTTTTTTGCTATTTTGATAAGTTACCTTCTCATTTTGCTTTCAACAGGCGGAGATTCAACCGTTCTCGATGGAAGAGAAACCACCGTATATTTCAAGGGACAAATGAATATTTCCAGTGTGGTCTGGTGCCCCGAACGCGCAGAAAATTGGGTGCGCAAAAGGCTCTTTTCCCTCCCTTCCCTTGGACGCTTCATCCACAAATCCGGGCACCAACCCGGGGCTCCAATCCATTTCTATGTGGAACAGGGAATGAGCGTTCGACAACTTTTACTCGCGTCTTTAACAATGATAGGAAGGAAAGGGAACCTCTCGGTCTTCCAGTTTTCAGTCGTTTCGGTATTTTCATCGTGGATAACGTTTTTTTCTTTCGTTCGAGGTGCGCGTTGTGATTTATGTGAGGTGCTTCAGGCTTTAATTGTGCGCAGTTTCGAATTTTACATTTAAGTAAAAGGAGGTACGAATTCGCACTGGTTGGTCGAGCTAACATAGCTGTTCAATTAGACTCTGCCTTTCAATTGGCGGTTAAAAGACACAATGAGCAAGTGGATAAAAATCGGTACATTCTTTCCAGGCTCATTGATTGCATCAAGTTCTGTGCTTTTCATGAGTTGGGCTTACGAGGCCATGACGAAAAAGAAGGCTCAGCGAACCGAGGCGTTTTCCTCGACTTGGTTTATATGAACGCTGAATTCGACTCAATTTTAAAGTCTCACTTGGTAACATCTACTGTTTTTAAGGGCAGTTCGAAAACCGTTCAAAACGAGTTGCTCGAATGCATGTTGCATGTTTGCCAAAAAAACATTGACTCTGAAACAAAGAGTTCCAAGTTCATTGCTATCGAGGCAGACGAAACTACCGATTGTTCGACAAAACTGCAATTCGTTGTAATTTTCCGCTATTTTATTGGGAAAAACGTCAAGTCGTCGAACGTTTTTATGGACTATGCAATCCAAAAGGTTGCAATGCCGAAGCACTGAGTGACGTCCTCAAGCACGTCCTTGGCAATGACACTTCGAAATTGGTTTGCCAAACGTACGACGGGGCCGCTGTAATGAGCGAAAGCAAAAGTGGTGTCTTCGTACGAAGATCAAAGAACTGTACGAGTTCGCTTATTTTTTACATTACTACGCGCACCAATTCAACTTGATCATGCTTCGCGCATCTTCTAGCGTGCCCCAAGTCAAACGATTTTTCCTCAATTTAACTGGATTTGCCACTTTCTTTTCCCGGCCGCCTCAAAGAACGAGGGTTCTTGATGCAATTGCTAATAGTCGAAGGATTCCTCGCCCTTCTAACACTAGATTGAATTTCAACTCCCGCCTGGTGCAGACGGTATTCGAGTATAAAGACGTCCTTGAAGACTGCTTCGAAAAAATTTGTGATTCGAATGAATTCAATGCGATTACCGTTCGAGAAGCGACTGGGCTTTTATCGCAGCTCAGGGACGAACAATTTCTTTTTTGGCTCGAGACGTTTCAAGCATTGATGCCTCACGTGGACATCTTGTACAATCAAATGCAGTCCCGTGAATGTGATGCTGTACAAGTCACGAATAATTTAAGTTTCTTTGAGAAACAAATTTCGTCCTTGCGGGAATCTTTTGCCCAGAAGATTTCTGATCCAGACACAGGTCCTCAGGTTTCTGGGTCACAAGAAACGAAAAAAAAGAGGTTGTCTCCTGAATGCTACCGCAGTAGGCTAACTTCAGCTATCGAAGTGTGTGACACCGTACTTAGTCAAGCCAAGTCACGTTACTCTTTCACCGGGCACCTCTCTGCTTCAAAACTTTTTCAGTTTGATAAATTCAAAATATTTTCAAAAACTTTCCCTGATTCTGATTTTGAATCGACTATCAAGACCTATCCGTTTTTAGAAGGCCGAAAGTTGAAGACGGAATTGTTCGTAATTTATTCTCGAGTAGATTTCCGAAATTTCAATGGATTATTGTCTTTATTGAAATTTCTTTATGACAACTGCCTGGTTGAAACATTTTCGGAAACCTCCAAGTTACTGAATCTACTCATTACCATACCTATAACGACGGCCGAAGCGGAGAGATGTTTCTCAACATTGAAAAGAGTCAAAACTTCCTTACGCTCGACAACGACGCAAGATAGACTGAATTTTTTGGTCATGCTTTCAGTAGAAAAAGAAATGATAAAAAGCATGCCTGATTTCAATTCCAATGTAATTGATAAATTTTCTTCTTTGAAAGAAAGAAGAGTCGAATTTTCGTACAGGGTATAAAACCTTAGTTATTAATCTTCGCAAGGCATTGTGAGGTGCTGAGATGATCTAGTCTTCAAGTCATTCCTAGTCTTCCTATACTAGTCATCTATTTATGTATATATTGAGGAAACGTGACACGACTCCTTGGGAATGGCGTGCCACTATTTTAGTTGCCTTTTCAATGTTTTATTTGTTTTCTTCAAAACAATACCTTTCACTTTCTGAAGTGATGTTTTATTATTTTAGTGCATTTTTCATTATTTTTTTTTTCTTGTCGTTTTTTGAAAAGTATTTTTAAGTGCAATATTTTTTTCATTTTTTGTGCATTTAGGTACTTGTCAATGGAAGTGGGTGGGAGGGTGGGATTGCCACGCAGCCACCTCCTCGTATGGAGCCATTTCAAGAAGTTGAAGGTTCCTGGTAATCCTGGGTACTGGTCAGAGAAGTGCCTTTATTGATCACTCAATAATATATTATTCCGTGCAAATAAGTTTTTTGCTTATTCATAAAAAATTAAGTAGGTCCATATAATTTTGAATCTAATTGTATTTCATGAACTATAAAGAGCATTTTTCTGACTTGCTAAGAGATGTGTTTATTGCAAATTTAATATCTCACCCACTGACATAGGTGCATGACAAGTCAAATGCGAATTGATCGGGTTTGAATTTTTCTCCAATTTTTAAACCATCTTGGGCAATACCTGGTGGCTAGAGGACTCAGGTGCATACGTTCTCCAAAAACGAATTTATCCGCAGTCTGAACTTTTCCCTCAAGACATTCTGGGCATTGCCTACACAACGAATTCCTTATCGTGAACTACCTAATTCATTCAGCCCATATTTGAAAAAAGTATATACAGGGTGGATGCGTATAAGTGTGACAAAAATTTTTGGGTAAAACTAGGTTAAAAGTGGAGTAAAATGGTACCTTCGGAAGTGTCCTACGTCGATCCGTTCCGGAGTTATGATTTTTTTGTGTGTTAAAAAAGTAACCAATGCTTGCTTCAAGAAATCCGCAATTTCTCGGCTTATATCGCACCAAATCCAAAAAGTGATGCCATTTTCAGAAACTACGGAACATTTCCTCTAGGACAGAGGCCATTTTATTGCTTGAAATAATCGTCAAGACCCAGAAATCTGGCATTTTTTCCATAAATTTACGTGTCTTCTAAAGTTTGTCCGTTTTACGAAAAGTCGCTGTACCCAAACAGCTTTCTGAACAGATTTTCGGCGTATCACAAAAACTTCCCCGTCTTCTAAGTTTCCTTTTGGCGTGTTCACATTTCATGTTACCACTGACGTTTCTCACAAAAACGTCACGAGAATGCACAAAAACCGTGTTTTTACGAAACATGGGCCATTGTCTACGGAATTCGTGAAGGGTGCAGGGAGGTCAGCAGTAAGTGAGAACAGGATATCTTACCATGGAGAAGATATCGCAGGCAAGAGACATTCAATTTGACCCCCCCCCCATCTATTTCTGCCGATCTCTGAGCACCCTTCACGAATATTGTTGGCACCTGGCACATAGGCAATTGCCTATATTTTTCTGTCAAAATACTGTTTTAGAAAGGGAGGACAGAATATTTTAGGAAGGAGAAGATATCGTAGGCAAACGGCATTCAATTATACCCCCCCCCCCCTTGAATGGCAACAATTTAATGAATCACAGGTGGGGGAAGGGGTCAAATCGAATGCCTCTTGCCTTCTCCATGGTAAGATATCCTGTTCTCACTTATTGCCGATCTCCCTGCACCCTTCACGAATACCGTAGACAATGGTCCATGTTTCGTAAAAACACGGTTTTTGTCCATTCTCGTGACGTTTTTGTGAGAAACGTCAGTGGTAACATGAAATGTGAACACGCCAAAAGGAAACTTACAAGACGGGGAAGTTTTTGTGATACACCGAAAATCTGTTGAGAAAGCTGTTTGGGTACAGCGACTTTTCGTAAAACGGACCAATTTTAGAGGACACGTAAATTTATGGAAAAAATGCCAGATTTCTGGGTGTTGACGATTATTTCAAGCAATAAAATGACCTCTATCCTAAAGGAAATTTTCCGTAGTTTCTGAACTGTCTTAACGAATACGAATCTTTCAATTTTCAATCCGACAAAGGCGAAAGAGTAGGAAATGGGAGGGAGCGGAAAATAGAGATTAATAAAAGAAAGGAGACGGGAAAATCTCCTGTTTCTTCCTGCGGACAATTGAGTTTTACTTTGGTAGTTTTGTGAATTATGTATTTAAAAGAAGACTTCGTCGGGTGTGGTCCTAAAATAAAGTATTCGGTTTGAGCTAGAGACGCTCGCATCTCTGTTTATCCCACTTCCATCCCTTGCCTTATCCCGGTGGGGTCCCGGTTGGAGCAGAAACCGGCGACAATATACGTATAAGTCAATTCTTCTTATTTTTGATAAATCTGATAAAATTCGGTCACTTGCCTATAGCCCCGCCTTCTTTAAATTTCGTGAATTAGAGTTTTTTCTCAACTTTAGTTACGAATTAGCAATTTTCCTCAATTTTATTCGCGAATTACCGTTTTTCTCAATTTCATCCGCGAATGGGAGATTTCTTAATTTTAATCCCGAATTAGTGGTTTTTCTAAATTTTGGCTGCGAATAAGCGCTTTTTCTCAATATTAACCGAGAATCGGGGCTTATCACTATTTTTTCCGCGAATTAGCTATTTGCCCCCCTCTTCCCTTCCACTGTTCCGCTTCTGGATCTGAATCAAAAACAAATACGTTATAACATTTGGGTCCATAGGTCTATTCGATCAACCTTGGTCGCCTATTGATGCAAGATGAGTTTCTTCAGAGTATCTTTGTAAGACTGGGGAATTTTGAACACAAACCGAATAACACCAAGATTCGATGCTCAAGCTTTTATTGAGAATCGAAAACTAAGTCGATTCCAATATAACGAACGCTTAACTTTTAGCTATAAAATATTGTTTTCCGTGAGAACACGAGAAGTGGAGTCCACAGAGTATAGAACGCGACTGCCTCGCAGGACAGTTTACAAAAAAATATTTAAACAGAGGTGAGAAATAAATTAGAAGAAAGAAGTAAAAGGATCAAAGTCCAACAATAAGGTTCGAAGACTGGCGAGAAACTTACATCCCCCCAACCAAAGAGGTGTGAGACAGTGAAGCTAATTTTCCGCAGAGTAATAGGTAATAAGTTGATATGTACACGTATAGCGTTAGTTAGTTAGTATAACATTAATCGGTACAACATTGGTGAATAAAGGCTAGACTATGAACTGAGAGTGATTTACAAATACCCTAGTAATAAGGTAGTATTGTAGACAATTTCTACGATAACTTTGATTTCTTTCGTATGCCGAAATCACGAACACCAATCATGATCGAAATTTAGATTAGATGTGGTTGTTGGGTGTGTTCGACCCTTGATTTTTACCCTGATGATCTTACTTATGTGGTACAAGCGTTTGTCGTCGGTACCGTTGTAGCCTACGTTGACCTGGTACACCGAGTTTGATAACTTGTTCACGATGGGAAACGGACCCAATCGTATTTCGTCTAGCTTTTTACGGTTCAGTCTGTTCCCGTTCTCTACGTACACGTTGTCTCCTATTGTGAGTGAAACGTTTTTTCTTTTGGAGTCGTATCGTCTCTTGTTTTCGTCGTGGGCTTTTACCGAATTTTGGAAGGCTAATTTTGCGTCCCGCTGGTAATTTGGGATTTCGAGAAACTCTTTAGGTGCTGCATGTGGTGGAACACCGTTCATTAAGTAATTTGGGGTGTATTGGGTGACGCTGTGTATTGTATTGTTATATTCCTCAGCGCACTGCCTAGCTACTGAGGTCCATGCAATTTTTCGTTTTGTTTCGTTTATTCTGCATCTTATTCTATTGACAAGCGTTTGATTCAGCCTTTCGTTCAGTCCGTTGGAGGCTGGGTGATCGATGGCCGTGTAGACATGATTTATATTGTTTTCTTGAAGATATCTCGTGAAGTCTTTCGCGCTCAGGCCTGCATACTGGTCTGTGAGCAACGTGCCGATTTGATGGTCGCTCTGCACTTTTTTAATTAGTTTTATGAATTCGTTAGCAGTTTGGTTTGGTGACGTTGATATAAATGCGAAGCGAGTGAAGTGGTCTACTAGGAGGTGGAGATACCTTTTTGTTGATTTGTTTCCTCCAAATCCCCCTATCGTGTCGATGGACATTATTTGAAAGGGTTCACTTGCTGGACCCAAGTGGCCTAAGAAACCTGTGGGTTTAGTGCGTCTATATTTATTTTTGAGGCAAATTGTGCATGTGGAACAGAAGTGTTGAATTTCTTTGTATATATTGTGGAAGTAGTAATAATTTTTGATTGTATTTATAATGTGTTTCGGCCCTACGTGGCCGTATTTTAGGTGTACTTTTTGAACGAGTTGTAAGCCGTATTCCTTATCGATTATTATTTGTTCTCTAGCCCTAGTTTTCCGCAAGATTATTCCGTGTTTTAAAATATCGCGTTTTCCCTTAGTGATGTTCTTCTGGCTATGCCGAATTTCCTCTAACTCCTCTAACTAAGGTCTATTCGATCAACCTTGGTCGCCTATTGATGCAAGATGTGTTTCTTCAGAGTATCTTTGTAAGACTGGGGAATTTTGAACACAAACCGAATAACACCAAGATTCGATGCTCAAGCTTTCATTGAGAATCGAAAACTAAGTCGATTCCAATATAACGAACGCTCAACTTTTAGCTATAAAATATTGTTTTCCGTGAGAACACGAGAAGTGGAGTCCACAGAGTATAGAACGCGACTGCCTCGCAGGACAGTTTACAAAAAAATATTTAAACAGAGGTGAGAAATAAATTAGAAGAAAGAAGTAAAAGGATCAAAGTCCAACAATAAGGTTCGAAGACTGGCGAGAAACTTACATCTTTATTTCAAAATTAGAAAAAACAAAATTCTGAAGAGCCCGAGGCCCCTCTTGACGCGGAGTCCCGGGCCTGTCGGGCCCCCGCCTAAGCACGGTAAGGGTGGGAGTAGTCCGTAGACATGGAGAAATTGAACAACTCCAATACTAAATAACAGGGTTTACGGAGCTAGCATATGTTAGTGGTTAGTGGCATGACATACTGGGCGTTTTACCCGCCGATGGGATTTCCGTTTCTTCATTAGTCATCATCACCACCGAAGACTTTCAGTGTCGGAAGAAGCGAACGGAAAACCCTTCGGTTGGTAAAACGCCCAGTATGTCAAGACACTAAGGCCCGTATTCATAGACATTTCTTAAACTTAAATTGCCGCAAGTGGGCATCCAAGCAGACTATTTTTCAAAAAAAAAATTGATTTGATTTTTAGTTAGGAAAATTTCAACTCAAGTAGCGATTATGAATACTCAGGCTCGTATTCATAGACCGGTACTTAAATTAAAATTATCCTAAGTAAAAATCAAATCAGTTTTTGTTGGGGAAAAATCATCTGTTTGGACGCCCACTTGGGGAAATTCAAGTTTGAGAAATTTCTACGAATAATAAATCAGATTCAGTCCCATCAGAGCAAGCCGTAGTAACAACTCCTGCAAGTATCGAAGAAGAGACGCCTCCTACTTTTATCACCGAGGATATTTTCGGTACTCATTGTTTCACTATACGTCTCATTGTGTTTGTTATTAGTATTTTTGCGAAAATTTCAATTTCACCGCATTTTATCCTGCTGCGTACACTCAATTAAGAATTCTGCATCTTCAGAAAATTCACAGCTCATAATAATTGAGCGAAGCTCGGAAGTCCAGCCTGAGAAATTTGAGATGCCGGGGAATAGTTGATTTCCAACATGTTTTTGATCAGCTAGTCCAGTATTCTGATCATGGACCATTGTCCTGCGGCCTCAAACACTTCTTGATAGTGGGTGAAACCAGATCGGGCTTGCATTCCCGCATAAAAATGAAGTGCAGGTAGATTTCCTCGCACTCATCATTAATATTTGGTTCCTTGATCAATTGTTTCATTCGTTTTTGTTTTTTTTGTGTAATCGTCAGGATTTGTATTTACACATGTATGGTACAGAACAGACTTATGACAATAAAATGGATATCAACTTGGCAATGACATCGGGAACTGTTGCAGCAGATCTTGGATTTTCTTCGGTGGAGGAAGTCCTTAATTCGGCAAACATACCGTTCATGTCATACCACACATTCATAGAATGCCAAAATAAATTGTCATTTGGTGAGTTCATCGGGAAGCAGGTGTTGATCCATGATCCCAACTTTAATGGGAGATGATTGACAGAATCATATTTTTTGAAGCATGCAGGCCATATAAATACAATTTTTTTTATAGCAATGTCAGCAGCTGAAGCTGCAGAAATGGAAGCCGCGGCAAGCGAAGAAGCTATTTTGGCTCGCGAGGCTGGCGATGTCGATCAAGACTGCGTACCCCTTATTGCCGTTGTTGCTGATGGCACATGGGCCAAACGATCGTATAAAAATAAATACGACTCCCTATCTGGCGCAGTAATTTTTAACACTTTTTGATCTCAGTTTTGTTAACTCTGTTCGTTGGCCCCTGTGGTTCCGTGACACTAACCGTGAAACCTTATTTGCAGGAATTTTACTTGTACATAGTAAGATTGGGGAACTTCAGGTAAAAAAGAAGTTTCCCAATTGATCTTGCTGAAACTGGAATTTTGGCGGTTGTTGTTTGCAATGGAACTAAGGACGTATCCAAGGCCTTCTCTAGTAACTAAAGGAGGCCTTGACGTATCGCGTAAGGACGCTCGCGAAAAGTTATCTTTGAATGGTTTACCTCAGGTCCTCTTACAAATGAATGTCACAGGACAACAGACAATGACCGTTCTCAATGCAATCACAATTTATATTTCTCATATTAGCCCGTTATTGTGGGTCATCAGACCAAAAAAGTCCTCTATGTAGGCGTCAAAAATCGTTTTTGACTGACTTGTGTTTGAGGTGAGAAGGAAGGGCGTCACCCGAAGGAGGAGTCACCCGAATGGTCCCCGTCTCCCAATATGGCCTTCTCCCCAGCCACCAAATCCATTTGGAAGGGATAACTTATCCTCCTCATAAACGTTCCTCCCTGGCTCAAAGTGTCGGACCATTAACCCAACTCTTGATGCTCCATTTAAGCAAGGGTGCACGTGCGTACTCTGAAAGATGGATACGGGCTTGCTCGAAAACCATTGCTCATTTGCCACACTCTGGGGAATTGATCACAACTCTCAAAGATGTGCAGTTTTAATGATGTATGTCTTCTACCTGCCCCTAATTGCCGACATATTGACGTGACTGGATCCCGGGCGAACGTAAAGGCGTTTATCCCGGCCGAATCCCCTCCATGTTGCCAATTTGTTGTGGTGTTAGCCGCGGTTGACCGAACTTGGGCGTTGATCGACCTTGATGGATCGAGCGGCGTGGTGTTGAATGCGTCAAGCGACGGTGTTTGGTACTTATGTTGTCGACCGGCGTTGGTTGAGAGTCGAGAGAACGTCGGAGAATGAGCGGGGGCGCAGAGAGAAAGCTTGAATTCAGAATTTTGTGCGTTTTCTAGTCGGGGTCACCAATTGAAGGAATGAAATTTGGCCGTAAAAGGGGAGAACAAATTTTACTTTTGGAGAGAAGAAAAGTGATGAATGTCATGTGTGGCGAATTGTATATTATTGTGGAGTCGCCACATCAGCCCCCTGCGAAGACTGGAAGTCCGGTTGACTCAAAGCGAAGGCGCGCTTCACCTTCAAAGCGAGGTGAAGTGAAGAGACGTGGTTCTCAAACGACGAAGAAGAAAATGTGGAGATAGTTGAAGCACAGTGACGATGGGAGACTGTGTTGAGATGTAGCCGGAGTGTTGAGGTGAAACTGCGAAAAAGGTGTATAAGGAACGGAAGAGGTTGGTTGAGCGCAGCGAGTTGAAATATTGAATGCATTGGTCAGTGGCCAGGAACTTGTGCCGGGTGTAACGGGCAGAACAAGTTCTAAAGCCGTGGAGCTGAAGCCAAGGCCTCGTGCCGGGTGAGTTCGGCGAGACCTGTTGGAGTTGGACCAGATTAAGACGATGAGAGCTGCAATTAATACAACATCAAAACATTGGTACGACCATGAAGATCCGCTGAAACAAAGAGTCGAAGCTCTGAGAAAAGATGTAAAGAACGCTCCCTTCCATATTTTTGGGAGCCACGAAAAATGCTCGGACTATTTTTGTTCGGGGCCAAAAGTAGGAGAGCTGAATTTGGTGGAAGATTTCAAACATGTCGGTAAGTTATTGCTAGGAGATTACATTTGACTAAACTATTATTGTAACCTGAACTGTACTGCCTGGAGGCTCATAATCTCTGTGGAAACTTATGTACCTAAAATACATTTTTCATTTTTAAGGCTCAGGGATGTGGTCTGAATTGGAGCATGCGTTTGCTCATTTAGCTCAACATGCTTCCAGTTTACTGCAGAGCATGAGCAGTAATTTGGCAAATAACTTTAATATCGTTTTAGCTAAATTTACTGGTGCACGTACTTCGTCATCCGTACGGGGTTGATCTTTTTTTTTCTCTCTCAAGCTCAGCTCCAGAAAAATCCGGAGATCACCCATACCCACTAAAACTGCCACCCCTGGGGGGCATCGGCACGGATGACCACTAGCCCCTGTCCCGGATGTTCGGATTCGAAATAAAAACAATTCAAAAAACTTGAAGTATAAATCAACTTGATAAGTATAAGAGAGATAAGTAGGTATATAAGACACGGCAATTATTACTATTACTGCTACAGTGGAACCTCGATAACTCGAATTCCTCGATAAACCGAATTTTCTCGAATCCCCTTGACTTTGCTAGAGAAATGCATTAATTTTTACCTCTATAAGTCGAACAAGAACCTCGATAAGGCGAATTATTTTTTTTGACCAGGGACTCACAAAATACCTCTATTAGTCGAAGTTTTGAGTCGTCTACCTCTGTAACTCGAAGTTTTAAAGGGGGAGATTCTAAGCATGGATGCGAAAGTAGTGGAAGAGAGACAGCAACGGTTGGGAATAGGAGGTGCGGTTAGTCGAGGTGCTTGCAAGGCACGCATTTTGCAGAATCAGCGAATGGCCCTTCTTCTTCCACCCTTTCTCTATTTGTTCGAATTCTCCCGACGTCGACTCCTGTCCATCTGCTAGTTCTGTTAGATTTTGACAGTTCATTGTTTCGCGTTTTCTATCTTTTTCGTAGAGATGTCTCAAAAACGTCAGTGCAAAACGTTGTCTGTCGAGGAGAAAAGGAGAGTTATTAAGGCGGTCGATGAAGGTGTAAGAAAAAAAAGTGACATTGCCAAGGAATTCGGCATACCGCCTAACACGTTGTCAACTATCTTAAAGAATCGGGATAAATACGATACCGCGAAGGGGTTAACCGGATCCGTGAAAAGAGCAAGAGGAGCTGATCTCACAGACGTCGAGTGTTGCGTCCTTAAATGGTTGAAGCAGTGCCGGGACAAGAACATTTCCATCAGTGGGACGATTTTATGTGAGAAAGCCGTGAAGTTCGCGCAAAAATTAGGACATGGTGATTTTCGAGCTTCTCATGGATGGCTCCAGAACTTCAAAAAACGGAATGAAGTTGTTTTCAAAAAAGTATGTGGCGAAAGCGCGAGTGTTGACAACAATATTTGCGCAGAATGGATGGCTAACCTCAAGGAGCTTACTGAAGGGTATCAGTTTCAAAACATTTATAACGCGGATGAGACAGCTCTATTTTTTAAATGTATGCCCGACAAAACCATGACGTTCAAGGGAGACACATGCAGAGGTGGGAAAAACATCAAGGAACGGTTAACTGTGCTGTTAGGAACAAATGCCGATGGGTCCCACAAACTCAAACCGTTGATAATCGGAAAGTCCCAGAAACCGCGTTGTTTCAAAGGGGTCGCCAGTCTTCCTACAGATTACGTCGCAAACAAAAAGGCGTGGATGACGAGTGAGTTGTTTTCTGCGTGGCTCGTAGGAATAAATAACATAATGATGAAGAAAAAACCATAAATTATTCTAATTATCGACAATTGCTCTGCACACGGCGAAGTACCACCTCTCTCGCATGTTAAAGTTGTGTTTTTACCCCCAAACACCACGTACGTGTTGCAACCTCTCGACATGGGGATCATAAAGAACTTTAAGGTGCACTGCAGAGCAGAAGTTGTTCGCCGATTCCTCAGAGATGTAGAATCACGAACTCCTTCCAAAATCAGCATCTTGGACGCGATGTGGATGATCACTAAAGCATGGAACAATGTAACTCCTAACACGATAAACGCTTGTTTTGTAAAATGCGACTTTGGAGACGGAAATGATTCGACTGCCGTTGAACGGGGTTGATCTTTTTTTTTCTCTCTCAAGCTCAGCTCCAGAAAAATCCGGAGATCACCCATACCCACTAAAACTGCCACCCCTGGGGGGCATCGGCACGGATGACCACTAGCCCCTGTCCCGGATGTTCGGATTCGAAATAAAAACAATTCAAAAAACTTGAAGTATAAATCAACTTGATAAGTATAAGAGAGATAAGTAGGTATATAAGACACGGCAATTATTACTATTACTGCTACAGTGGAACCTCGATAACTCGAATTCCTCGATAAACCGAATTTTCTCGAATCCCCTTGACTTTGCTAGAGAAATGCATTAATTTTTACCTCTATAAGTCGAACAAGAACCTCGATAAGGCGAATTATTTTTTTTGACCAGGGACTCACAAAATACCTCTATTAGTCGAAGTTTTGAGTCGTCTACCTCTGTAACTCGAAGTTTTAAAGGGGGAGATTCTAAGCATGGATGCGAAAGTAGTGGAAGAGAGACAGCAACGGTTGGGAATAGGAGGTGCGGTTAGTCGAGGTGCTTGCAAGGCACGCATTTTGCAGAATCAGCCAATGGCCCTTCTTCTTCCACCCTTTCTCTATTTGTTCGAATTCTCCCGACGTCGACTCCTGTCCATCTGCTAGTTCTGTTAGATTTTGACAGTTCATTGTTTCGCGTTTTCTATCTTTTTCGTAGAGATGTCTCAAAAACGTCAGTGCAAAACGTTGTCTGTCGAGGAGAAAAGAAGAGTTATTAAGGCGGTCGATGAAGGTGTAAGAAAAAAAAGTGACATTGCCAAGGAATTCGGCATACCGCCTAACACGTTGTCAACTATCTTAAAGAATCGGGATAAATACGATACCGCGAAGGGGTTAACCGGATCCGTGAAAAGAGCAAGAGGAGCTGATCTCACAGACGTCGAGTGTTGCGTCCTTAAATGGTTGAAGCAGTGCCGGGACAAGAACATTTCCATCAGTGGGACGATTTTATGTGAGAAAGCCGTGGAGTTCGCGCAAAAATTAGGGCATGGTGATTTTCGAACTTCTCATGGATGGCTCCAGAACTTTAAAAAACGGAATGAAGTTGTTTTCAAAAAAAGTATGTGGCGAAAGCGCGAGTGTTGACAACAATATTTGCGCAGAATGGATGGCTAACCTCAAGGAGTTTACTGAAGGGTATCAGTTTCAAAACATTTATAACGCGGATGAGACAGCTCTATTTTTTAAATGTATGCCCGACAAAACCATGACGTTCAAGGGAGACACATGCAGAGGTGGGAAAAACATCAAGGAACGGTTAACTGTGCTGTTAGGAACAAATGCCGATGGGTCCCACAAACTCAAACCGTTGATAATCGGAAAGTCCCAGAAACCGCGTTGTTTCAAAGGGGTCGCCAGTCTTCCTACAGATTACGTCGCAAACAAAAAGGCGTGGATGACGAGTGAGTTGTTTTCTGCGTGGCTCGTAGGAATAAATAACATAATGATGAAGAAAAAACCAAAAATTATTCTAATTATCGACAATTGCTCTGCACACGGCGAAGTACCACCTCTCTCGCATGTTAAAGTTGTGTTTTTACCCCCAAACACCACGTACGTGTTGCAACCTCTCGACATGGGGATCATAAAGAACTTTAAGGTGCACTGCAGAGCAGAAGTTGTTCGCCGATTCCTCAGAGATGTAGAATCACGAACTCCTTCCAAAATCAGCATCTTGGACGCGATGTGGATGATCACTAAAGCATGGAACAATGTTACTCCTAACACGATAAACGCTTGTTTTGTAAAATGCGGTTTTGGAGACGGAAATGATTCGACTGCCGTTGAACGTGATATTGAAGAAGGGCAAATCGGATGGAATGAAGCAACTAAAGCGCTGAATATTGAGGGATTCTAGTTCGAAGAATTTGTGAATGTCGATGAAAATGTTGACGTGAGCTTGGTGGTGGGCTTGGAAGGTGGATTTAGGGTGAGAGGGTTAGGGGTCATTTCTGGTTCAGGACTGTGTGGGGAACAGGAAGTAGGGAAGGCATCCCCGGGGGCCGCTTGTGGAGGTGGGGAAATGGTTCGGGTTGTGGCAGGGGGTGCAAGGGTCGCTCTCACCGAAAGTTGTGGAGGGGGGTAATATTGTCCAGGGTTCGAAACCATGGGGAGGTTGGTAAGGCATGGAAAAAGTTGGGGGGATGCTGCCATGTGGTTTGCTGGACTCGGCTCGGGCAGAAAGGGACGAGGAACAGTGCAGGGCATGAGAGGTGGATTAGTAGTGAGGGAATAGGGGAGCATTTCGGGTTCAGGGCTGTGTGAAGGACTAAGGGCTAAGGAAGGGAGTAAGGCAGACATTCGCAGGGTCTGGTTGCAAATGTTGGGCTATGGTGTTCACTATCTGTTGGATTTTTTCATGAACACCGATAAGTTTTCTCGCTTCCACTGCTATCCTGTCCATCTCGTCATTATAAGCCCTAAGGAACGCTAGGGCTTCCAGCATTTTACCTTGTGGAAGAGGGAAAATGGCGATCGGGAAGAGGAGAAGGAGAGCGATGTGAAGGCTGTTGAACTAATTTATGCTTTGGAGCGAGCAGGGAGGGGGGTGTTTTAATTAGTCATAGCCAAGGAGAGAGAGGGAAGCGTGCGCATGGCGGCCGCGAACAGGGAAAGGAAAGCGAAATTGCAGAAGAGGGAAGAGCTATGTTAGGGGGGGAATTATGCTAATAATTCCTAAAGTAGCAACTTGAACGCTGGGGTACAAGAGAATAAAAAAATCTCTTACCTGTTTCAAGTCAGATGGCCGGCAGTGGACGGCACGTGGGGTTCGACGACTTCTGACACCAGTTTGTAACGGAGGGGATTTTTGGGGCTCTTGGGACCGTTACAGGGGAGACAGGATAAAATAATGAAATCACGAGTTAACGCTCTAACTTTATTAACTTAACTATCAATCAAAAACCTCTGAGAACTTGTTAAATACCGGGGGGGGGGGCACAATGACACTGAGGGAAGTAACCGAGAGGCCGAGGCACACTCGAGCCGGCGGCTGGCGATCGACTCTTTCATTTCGGCGCTTCGTCCACCTGGAAAACTCGGGATTGGGTAGGAGGGGAATTTTAACCGGGTCGCCTATTGCGACACTTGCCGTGCCGTTCAAGTGAGCTTTGGACTCTTTGCTCAGCCCTCTGTCCCATGCCGTAATGTTAGGCAACCTCGGGACCGGCAACCTTTGTCTCCCTTGCGTAGCGCACGTTACAGTTGCAATATGAAGCAGACAAAAATATCCGATTTTTTTTGAAGTCAAATGAATACATTTAGAATAAAGTTAGTAGTGAATTTTTGACGAGCTTATTGTGTACATGTTACCGGCAAAGTGGGAAATCCAGGCATTGTGGAAAATGCCTAGGCATTGTTGACAATGCCTGGTGAAATCAGGCAATGTGGCGAAAGAGGGTGAAAGAAGAAATATTTCCCACTTTGCCTAGGCATTGTGCACATTACCTAACGATGAGCAGGCATTGTGCACAACGCCTATAACAGCACTGCCGGCAATGTGAGAATCAGCTTATTTCTTGGGAGTCATAATGCTGTTAATTTATTTATTACTATTATTTAATTTGGTGAAGGGAGGTAAAATCCCAGCCTCCTATAATGTGTAGAAGGATTTTACCGAAAATTCATCACTGACCAGACCAGACAAGACACTGGTAAGACAGATATCTTACCAGTGGCGGGGGGGGGGGGTATCTGGCTATACTCGTGGCATTGATGCAGAGGGCCAAGCTCCACACTTGACGACATAGAACACACATACCAAAGAACAAGGCCCAACATACCAAAGAACAAGGGGTGGTGAGTCTTGGAGCACCTCACTTCTATCGTGTGGAATCAGTGGCGTAGCTTGTTGAAAATGTCCCCCTCCCTCGGCCAAACCAGCCTTTGACGCCCCTTCGTCCCTTGATCAAGCTTAAGAGTAAATGAGAAGGGAGATTTTGTCATTTTTTAATGGAATTCCTCATCACAGTTTTTCAAGTGCAACGCTATACGCGGAAACATTGGAATCAGGAGAAATATGGGATGTTCTCGTAGCGTAAAATAATTTATTGGTACCGGTTTCGGTTGACTGCAGCCATTTTCAACCGTATAAAACCAAATCGAAAAATTAGAAAACAAATTATTAACTACAAATTAAAAACTGTCTACTTGATCCGCGAATTAGCGTTTTTATTTGTTATTTTAGCTGGGAGTCAGCGCTTAAGGCGGGGTTTCAGGCGGGTTCCTCGACCCCTTCCCAGTCAACCCCCCCCCCCCGAAACTTCGCACACAAATTTCGGCTCCATTTCTGCACTAATATTCGATTTCAAAGTCTAACCTTAATCTTCAAGAAGTTTTCTACAGTGACGTTAGATCATGCTTTTTAAAATTTCCTCCCTGAAACTCCCTTAAAACACTTCGAATTCGAAAGTGTTTTGGGGTTATTTTAGAGATGAAATTTGAAAGAGACCAATAGTGCGTTTTTTGAATGAAATGCACTAAAAGCAAGATCTAACGTCACTGAAGATTGAAAAACGACTTTGAAATCGAAAATTGGTGCAGAAATGGAGCCATTTATGTGCGAAGCTTAGGCGAGGGTTGACTGAGAAGGGGTCGAGGAAACCCGCCTCAATCTTGATTTTAGCCGGGAATTATCGGTTTTTCTTAAGTTTCAGCCACATATACCAGCAGGTTTTCCCAAAAATATCCGTTAATTAACGTTTTTATCGATTTTAACCGCGAATTATTTCCATGTTTCAGTCGCGAATCATTTATTCAATTTTAACCCCGGGGAACCAGCAGCTTTTCTCATATTTATCCATGAATTTTGTTTCCTTCATTTCAGCCGCGAATGAGTGTTTTTTGTCAACTTTAGCCGCAAATTCACGCTTTTTCTACATTTTAGCTGTGAATTACCGGCTTTTCACAAGTGTATCCACGAATTATCATAATATTATCTGAATATCAGCCGCGAATTGGCGCTTTCCCACTATTTCAGCCGTGAATATTAGCGCTTTTTTCCAACTTTTTGCCACGCTTTTGCTCTAAGACTAGCACACTTGCGTGCCTACTCAAGCCAAGTTGCCATCAGATACCCCTGTGCCGTACTGGTTGCATTGATAATTTTTGTGTGTAATTTTCCTAAGTTTGGAGGCAAATGAACCCATTTCTCAATATTAGCCGCAAATAGTAAAATTGTAGTCATGTGAAGTTGCCTCAAGAAACCACCAATTGGGGGTATTTCGCAGTGATTAATAGCTGATTTGTCTCAATTTTAGCCGTGAATTTGCGTTTTTCCATATCTTAGCGGTTCTCAATTTGAGCTGTGAGTTAACGTTTGGCTGTGGCTAACGCTAATGCAAAAAAAATTTTTTTTCTCAATTCTAGCCCTTCAATTCTAGAGGTTTTTTTATTATTAGCATTTTTCTCACCCTATCTGCGAACCAGGACAGAGTAGCTATGGTAGCTGAAAGTCTGAAATCGGAACGGAGACTAGAGCGCACTTCTTTGCATCCTGGGCGCCTCTCAAGTCTGCCGGTGGAATCCATTTTTTGGTGTGCATTGTATTTTCCGCCGGGCGCTTGAATTAATTGCCGGTATGATTCACTTTTTTGCCTGGAATTTTTACTTTCTTGACGGGCGGAAAAATCGCTAAAAAAAAAATTGAAATGACAACCGCTGGAAGGTCTAGAAAGCAACTATAGGCCCTCCCCTTCATCCGCCTCTGCCGACATAGATAAATAAATAGATGATAACAATTCTCCGAGCCCCCCTCCCCACGACCGTGGGGGCTATTGCTACGCCCCTACGTACGTGCAGTGCAGTGACATTAAATTCAGTACCGAAGTTCTAAAGGTAAAAATAAAAACTTCAAGCACCACACTATTAAATTTCCCACTTTGCCTGAGTGTTGTTAGGCATTATCCACAATGCCTGATAACAGCCAGGCAATGTGAGGAATAATGAATAAATTTCCCACATTGCCTAACAGGGTCAGGCATTGTGAACAATGTCTAGGCATTTCCCACAATGCCTGATTTCCCACTTTGCCGGTAACATACATACTTAATAGAACAGCCCTCCATATTCCTTAGTTATGGTCAGTTTCTCGAGTGAGAATTAGGAAGAGGTCATTTAACTTCGGCCCTCGATAACTCGAAATCCGTTATTCTTGACCCCGATTACTCGAAGTACTCGATAATTCGAATTTTCTCGTTTCCCCCTGAGGTTCGAGTTATCGAGGTTCCACTGTATTAATATAACACTATCAGTGGACTTAAATCAAAATGTTATTGAATTGGAGGAATTCATAAATTTTTTCATAAATTTCGAGGGAATTTGATGTTAGTAAGGTTAAATAATTCTAACTCTAATAAATCGCTTTCCTTTTAAGCAGTTACTGAACCACGCTTTTGATCTAATTTCGGGAAAAAGAGATTTGTGTGAAATTTCGACTGTCAACTGATCTTTGCTCTCGAATGAACTGTGCCAGTCTGCCGAAACAATTTGCTATTTCCTGAACCTTTTTGCCTGACTCTTCGTTAATAGGTAAGAAGCGAACCATAGTAGTTCCCTTTCGCTCTAATTGTTTGTAAGTCGAAAATACAGTAACCAGGATTGTGCCTTCTTCCCGCCCCGGTGGAACGCCCTTTAGGGCGGAGTACCGGGAATGCCGGACTGAGCGGCCGGGAAGTGACCCGGCACGTGCAGGTCCTGGTTATCTCCACCCAACTCCCCACAACACAGTAACCACCAGGCTGGCGAATGGAAGCTCGCAATGGATCTAGTAATACCATTACTCGTAAGAATCACAACGCTTGCGCCAAGCTATAGCCGCTGGACGTAATTCAACGCCTCCGATACAGTAAATAGTTCCGAGGTGTATAAAGAGCAATTGGGGTCTAATCTGAACAATCTCCGAAATCCACTTGCCAGGTCGTAGAAACCAGCCCCTATAGTATCGGGAAATCGGGAGGCGAAGACATATATGGGGAAAGCCCCCGGTAGGAGTTTATTTAATCGTTCCAATAGGGAAAACTGTCTTCATTGATCCTGTTGCAGTTCACACCAGACTGGTCGGTTAACACGACGGTTTTGACGTTATAATCTAGGGAGAAATCTTGACAGAAATATTCTAATTTTGGAGTACAACGCAATTTAGGATACCATTTTGAGTAGTCCAAGAAACTTTGGACACTTAAGGAGTAATTTTCTTCCTTCGATAGGGGGATGTAAGATCTAGAATAGTCATGGAGTGTGTACTGTTCTGTGGGTCGGACAAGGGTAAAACTCATTTCAACACTTAAATTGACTGATTTATTAAACGAGAGCACAAACTTTAAAAACAGAACTTGAATAACCCCACAGTTAATTAAATGCACATGGCATCACACTGAACAATGATACAAGGTGGAACGAATGCACGAGCTGATGGCGTCAGAGTGCACAACAAAGTGTACTCTAGATATTACTTCAGGGTGATGAGCTACTAGTCATAGTGAATCTTTCAGACAGGACTTTTCTCCTTATGGACAGAGGGAAAATCCCAGCTTCCGCAAGGAGGCAATCGACAGAGGTAGAACTTAAAGAGTCCGAGGATCGTTCTCATACATTTGTTTTGTACTGTTTCCAATATTTTTAACTTTGACGGTGCGGCGTTGCCATAGAACACGCAGCCTTAATCAAGTATGGAAAGGACACACGATCTGTAAAACAACAAAGCAACATTGGGATCAGCACCCCAATTTTTTTTCGTCATTCTTAAAATGTTGACATATTTTTCTGTACGATCCCTGACATAACTGATGTGGGTATTCCAACGTAGACTTTTTTCGATTTTGAGGCTGAGAAACTGGATAGCTTTTTCCATCTTGTTGAATTTAATCGTTTCTTTTTAAAGGCGGAAAAATAATTAATTTTTGCTCCCGAGGCAGCTACCAAACCAGATACTTAGGCGCAGTAGTACAGGCTAATTCCAGGGCTTTGCAAAGCCGGCTTCACAAAACCGTGTATGTTAGAAGCCTGGAAAAATTCACGAAATTCATGGAAGACCGAAGGTATGTTTCTAAATGCATGCTTTATTCCTGGTACTCGTGCATCAAATTATGAGCTTTCTCATGGATCGCCACTATGCACGCTTGACTGTGCGTACATAATTTTTCACCTATCAACCCATCTCAGGAAGATGGGAATTTGTAACGTGAACCATTATAATGGGGGGGGGGGCGGTTGGTCTTTGGGGTAACGCAGCTACTGAAATGTTCCTTCGAACAATGGGGTACACTGACCCGGATTTCCTGGAAAATCATCGAAATTACTTACCCACAGAAAGACCGAAACCGCCCGGCATACAAGAAGCCTCTGACTCTCAACTCACGAGAAACGTTCTGACCGAGCAGTCGTTCGTGGGTGTACCTGTCATGACATCCACTTTTGATCTGGATAACTTGTGCGACCATTTGGCACGTCAAAATGTGGTTTCCGGAGACATTAATGGTGATGAGAGGATGCTTAGAATAGTCAAGAACCGTTTCCATGAAGTATTGTTTAGACTATCTCCTGAAGAACGTGGGGAGATTACCACACTCGGCACTATGTACGTTTGGTTTCAAGGCAGCGTGCAAACGAACATAAGTGAGCGGTTTTGCTACAGTCTGATAAGACAAAACCGTGTGTAGTAGGAAATTAAAATCTCCGTTTTGCAGGACTTTGAGTCGCATTCGAGGCCACATAAAATAGTTAATTTCTACGGAAAATGGATAATCCCGACAGAAAATAGTGTGCTCTCTTCGAATCCATCGCCGAAAATTTCAAAAATTCAAATTCAAAGTGAGTTTTACGCAATTAGTTCAAACAAGTTATGTAAGCCTTAAAAATCGTTAGAAAAATCATATCTCGAAGGGTTTTAGTTTTTGAACTATGGGGCGATTTCGGTCGCAAATGAGGTCTATTTTCACCCAAAATTTTTCATCACACTTATGCCCTTCCACCCTTTATTTTAAAAGGAAGGAATTTAATCAGAGATGAGGGAAGGAATTTAATCAGAAATGAGGAGGTTGATAGCAGTGTCAGTGAGTCAGTTTCCATACTTCAACTAGTTCAACACTTACTCAACCCTTATACTGCTTGGCTGTTTCTCTACTCAACCAGGGTGTCGACCAGGGGTCCGATTTAAAATTCCCGGGTTTTTCCAGGGTTTTCCCGGGTAAAAATTGATTAAATTCCCGGACATTGTACTAAAGATTAGAGGATACGATTCCAGCACAGAAGGAATCATGTGGGATATACAGGATATATATATATATAGGGTGGTCGGTTTTGAGTAGCAAAAAAAAAATTGGGTAATAGTACACCAAAAATGGGGTAAAAAAGTCCTATTCGGATAGTGGCCTATCTCTTTTTGTTTTCGAGTAATAATTTTTTTTGGTGAGTTTTAGGCGCAACTGTATTTTTCGCCGAAAAGCTGTTATTTCTCAGCTTCTACTTCACTTTGTTCCAAAAGTGATGGCAGTTTCGTAATCTACGGAAAATTTTCTACGGGATGAACGCAAAATCAATATTCTAAATCGTAAAAAACGCCTAAAAACGTAACGTATTCGTTGCGTTAATGCAAAAAAACTAAGAATTTGACGTCACAAAACAATTTACTGTGTCACCAAAAATAGCTTCACACGTTGTCAAACGACGTAAAAACTTCTCTGTTTTCCCAGCTTTCCAACGGTGTACTCGAAAGTAGAATTATCTCCCTCTTTTGACGAGAAATTTCGAAAAGAAGCGAAAACGTCATACATTTTGGGCTAAAAATGTGAGTAATTCATTGTAAATTCATTTGTTTGGCTCTCTTTCTTGAGAAATCCAAGCGCTGGCACAGTAAAAATTAAAATGTATTGCATTTGAAGAATAAACAACAAACAAACAAATTAATTAATAAAATGGACGACGAGGTGTGCGAATTTAGGGCGTCTGCTGGTTTTTTATTTTTTTATTTTACCCTCACATTAGCAGCGCCGAAGACGTCGACGGAACTTGCAATTCCACGATGGAAACTAAAGTTCCGTCGACATCTTCGGCTGCTAATGTGAGGGTATAAAAGAGGAAAAAAATAAAAAACCAGCAGACGCCCTAAATTCGCACACCTCTTCGTCCATTTTAATAAATTTTTTATTAGTTGTTTATTCTTTAAATGCAATATTATTTTAATTTTTCTTGTGCCAGAGCTTGGATTTCTCAAGAAAGAGGGCAAAACAAATGAATTTTCGCACCTGTTATTATTCACATTTTTAGCCCAAAATGTATGACTTTTTCGCTTCTTTTCGAATTTTCTCGTCAAAGGAGGGAGATAATTCCTTTTTAGAGTACACCGTTGGAAAGCTGGGAAAACGGAGAAGTTTTTATGACGTTTGACAACGTGTGAAGCAATTTTTCGTGACACAGTAAATTGTTTCATGAAGTCAAATTCTTGTTTTTTTTTTTTGCATTAACGCAACGAAACGTTACGTTTTTAGGCGTTTTTGACCATTTAGAATATTGATTTTGATTTTTTCCCATAGCAAATTTTCTGTAGATTACGAAACTGCCATTACTTTTGAAACAAAGTGAAGTAGAAGCTGAGAAATAACTGTTTTTCGTTGAAAAATACAGTTGCGCCTAAAAATCACTAAAAAAATTATTACTCAAAAACAAAAAGAGATAGGCCACTATCCGAATAGGACTTTTTTATCCCATTTTTGGTGTACTATTACCCAAGTTTTTTTTTGCTACTCAAAACCGACCACCCTGTATAGTACGTCCGCGTGTTAATATATTTTCTTCCCCAAGTATAACAAAATTTAAATTACAATCGAACAAAAAAAAGAATAGGTGTATTGGTTCAGTCACTTAAAATTAGTAAAAAGCAATAAAATGACCAGAGAATAAGATATTGGACTAGTTTCACCATTTTAGCACACGATGAACCACAAATCAAAAGTAAAACCGAAGAGTTTTATTCATCACACAATTTTTTTCATCCTTGAGGCATTAATATAAAATACAAGAAAGTGCCTACATTTATTATGTAATACGCGTGATTATAATATTCAACCATCCAAGTCTCAACAAAAAATGCACAAAATAATGCTAAATTGGTTAAATTTGTCACCTAAAATTAGTGAAAAACAATAACATGACTAGGGAATAAGATACCTAGTGACTAGTCAGAAGTAACCACAAATAAAATAGTAAAATCAACGATTTTTCAATGCGCTAATTTTTTCGTCAAATTTCAATGCTTCTAGCCGTGCATCCTGTAAAATTTTTTCTCTTTTGCGGGTCAGCTCTTCAAGTTCTTTAGCGGCTTTTCTTTTGGCTGCTGTTTTGGCCGCCGCTTGCTTCTCCTCGTTAGTGCGCTCCTCCATGGCCTCCTTATGCTTCGCGCGAGCGTTGCGTGCAGCATGTATCATACCCTTGCTGATACTTATCTTTTCAACTCCACCAGCTTCTTCAACTGCGTCCTGGACTATTCGAATGCCAATCAGACTGGCTTCTTTCTGGTTCACGATCATGCACTCCTTATTCAGTGAAAAACTGCGCTCTAGTGCAGCATTGCTGTGATATAGAATCAGTACCATTTTTATGAATTCTTCCAGATCATTTTTGTAAGGGAGCGAAGTAGGGCAAGACTCTAGCACGCTTGTCCACAAAGAATCAAGACGTGGCTTCCTTCCATCGAACTGCTTTAGAGCTGCAGTTACAGATTCCAGCCTCAACATTGCTATGTAGGCCGTCTTGATCCGGTCTGCCTTGGAACCTGATAGCCAATTCGTGTTGGTGCATAGAATTTCGAGTGCAAGGACAATCCGTTCTTCTGCAATTCTCGGGGTTTCAGAGGCCACAATTGGGTCCAGACAGGAGATGGCACGTGTCATCTTGTAATTGAGGGGTGACCGCTCCTTTATTTTCTCCAGCATACGGACGAACAATTTTTGGCAATCAGCACGAAATTGTAACACACGTGCATCAGGAATTTTTTGTGATCTTGAATCGTTTGCTTTCTTCAGGGCTGCTCTTGTCGAAAACCCCAGATCGAAGTCTTTGGCTGGCAGTAGGTTGGCATCCTTTAGGTTAACTGACATGAATTTGGACCTATCTGGCTGCACGTTTTTTTTCACCACTCTCTCCAGAAGAGCAATAGTAAGTTGCTCCAGTTCTCGAAATAACAGCGGCGCCATTGGGTTATTTGACTGGAACGCCGTCAAGAAAGGCTCAATCATTTCTGCCGTGGAAACAAAAAATGCTAATTTTGAACCCAAAAGCCTATCATCAAGAGCCGAGGCAACCCTGTCGAAATTTTTATTACCCTTGTTCAGAGGATTGTCGTTGCCCTCACGACGGACCTCATCTACCCAAGTCCTCAAATGACGCAACATCGCAATTGCCCTTGTCCCTGCCTTGGCGTTTTCGACCCAGCGGGTGAAACAGAAGGGGACTGGAAATTCATCGGACGACGTCGTTCGCGTAAAATGGCCTCGCCGCGCCGGTGATTTGAGGAACAAAAAGTGAAGGGACACCAGGAACTCTTTCACTTCCCAATCGACACTGGCCACACCAGTCTTGAAAGCCCCGTGAATAACGTGAAGCCCACAACTTCCTAAATCAATCAGAGCTCTTCCATGCTCCTCTTTTATTTCTTTTTGATAGTCTTTCAACATTTTGAAATTAACTGCTGGACCATCCATCGAAATTTGCAGCATTTTACTTTCAAGTAAAGTTCCGAGAGCTTCTTTTATTGCGGCTCTTAGCTCAGTAGCAGTAGCACTTTGAAGAAAAACCGACGTAAGATATCGTGTACATACCATGTTCTTACTCGCATCCCAGTACCGCACAACTAGATCCATCTGCTTTTTAGTAGTTAGTTCGTTTAATGCTTCATCAAAGCCTACAGTTACATGGCCACAGACAGCAATTTCGTCAAGAAGTTCTTTCTTGAAATAAGGCGCGAGACCATGGACAGTCAGGTAACCAACTTTATCTTTATGGAGCTGCATCTTCTTAGCTATATCACTGTCGGGAAACATCATTTGGAAAAGTTGAGCACTGTCGGCTGCGGCCCGGTTTGAATGAATTCTCGAGGCGGCCTGAAGGCACCAAATAATTTCTGCCTTCGTTACCTCATCGTTCAGCATGTACTTGTTGATGAGCAACTGCGACTGAATAGATTTTGACGCCTCGGTTCCTACGATCGATGAAGCTGGGTTTTCCACAACAACGGATGATGATGAGGGCTCAGAAGGGTTCAGAAGCTGTGGCCGATCAACGCTGGAAGAAGTGATCGCACCTGTAATACCGCAAAGAAAGGCATTGGATTTCATACAAAAAGAGAGAGAGAGAGAGTAAGAGAGAAAAGGATGAAGATGTAATGCAGTGGAACTCACTGGAAACAGCCTCAGCACGAATGAATGCAGTGGCTGATGGGGTAGTCTGGCGTGCCTTAGTAATTTCTAAGTGCTTCTTGCCTTTAGCGTGACTCAGGAATGCCGTTCTGCCCATAGATTCTATATTGAAAGTTTTCTTACAGAGTTTACACCGCGCAGAAAGTCTATCGCCAGGCACCTCCTCTGACCAAAGAAATTCATTCTTGTAGGAGTTGTTGAAAGAGCAACTGCCCTTTGGCTTCATACTGCTACTAGTTCAGCTGCAATATCACACAAAAACATGCGGTTGGTAATGCTCCCTGGGCAGGAGAAAGGATTACGTTTCCCAAGAACAGCGAGATAGGGGCGATTTTCCGGTATTTTCGAAAATTCGTTAAACACGATGTTTTCGTATTAAGCCGATTCACACTTAACAGTGCGATGTGACAGTGCCGTGTCGAGACAGCGATTTTTCATAAAATTCGCTCACTGTGATTTTTAGTTCGCACAAGTCAAATTGCCTTGATAATTCAGAAATCACTGTGGAACCATGGTACAGCGTCGGTCAGAGTACTGGATCCCTGTCACGTGCCGGTCTAGTATGAATTGACCCCCGGAAATTGTGGGAATAATAGTGGACAAATCACGTGCCGGACACGGCACTGTCTGTCACGTCACTTTTTAGTGTGAATCAACCTTTATGAATATTATATTTTTTTCAAGGACCTAATAAAAAAGATTTCAAAACAGAGAAGTGAGAAACAAACCCCACATTAAACCGTCACAGAGATAATGGATTCCTCGCATAATTCATCAACTTCATCTCCGGTGAAAAACCCTTTACACACAACATGCACACTCTAAAAATAACATGAGAAAGCAGAAAGAAAATGGTATCAACTTACCGTAAAGCTGAATTGTGACGAAATATAACGAAAGTTGAATTTGTTGTCTGCAACTTTTACTAAAATTGTAGTCCGCAACTCACAATTTAGGATATTACCGCACGGATAAATCACAAAGGACGCAAGAGAAAAGTCCCCAGAGTACGGAACGAAACAAGTCTGACTGAGAAAGAGTACCTATGAATATTATTTTGCACCCTCAGCTTAGTCATCAAAAAAATGCAGGCTACACGCTAGCTCCTAAAAAGAACCGACCGTCTTTACTTGAGGAGGGAGTAGTGAGAGGGCGGATTAGGCACACAGGAAAGAAAATCAAACCCACTGCACAGGCCGGCAGAAGGACTTGAGTCACGCTTTACAACGATTGCCGCGCACTCATGGGTATTACTTAGTTTTGGAGGGGCATTGTTCCAAACAGATCAAATTCGAGCAAATATCAATAGATTGTAGATTAAACTCATTGCTGGGAAATCGGTTATTTAAATAATTTCAGGAAACTGTAGACAGCCGTCAAAGAGCACATTACGACGCTACTCATGGTGCTCCTGAGTAGGCAACATTTACTACGCAGTGGCGGGTCTGTACCTTGCGGCCCTGGCCGATATTACGACGGGGGGGGGGGGGATGCATGACGACAATAGCAAATAAAAACTGTTAAATAATATTTAAGGAAATTTGTATACTCCTATAGCCACAAGAAACCGAGCAGTTCATTGGTGAGATAGGACCCAAAACGTTTGGATTTTCTACTTCAGATCAATTAAGCGCACACACAAATTGATTATTTCGGCCACTTCCAGGCAATCTCAATCATAATTCTTAATAGAATTGTTATGTTCTGTAAAATGAAAGGATAGTTCCTGTCTTCAGTAATAGTAACTGTTCCATTCATCAAGGAATAAAATTTCCCGGGTCATTTACAAAATTCCCGGGTTTTTCCCGACCATAAAAAATTCCCGGACTTTTCCCGGGTTTCCCGGATTTCCCGGGTCGGTCGACACCCTGCTCAACGCTGAAACATTCGCCTGAGCATTTCTCATTACGTTTTGTGAGCCTAAACAACCGCAACTCGTGTTTAAGCGCTTACTGTAAGTGTTGAATAGAGAAACTCACCCACTGTAGTATGGGAGAAACTACAGTGTTGTTCGAATCCCCAATACATTGTTATTCATTTGATTTAACTTGTTCATTGTTCGACCCATCGACGTCGAACCAACGTAGAATCGCGGGACATTGTTGACGCGATGTCGACTCGACTTTTGATCGATCATTGACTCGATGAATGACGTTGAATCGATGTCGATTCAATGAAAGTGTGTTGTGGGGGGGGGAGGGGTTGTAGTCAACATGATCCCATTGTAGTCAACGTTAATATCGTGAGAAAACCTCCACGGTTTTCTTAATTTTTTTTGGTAAAAAAACAATTTGTAGGATAAACAGTGCACGCATAAACGTAAAAAAATGCTTTATTGTTTTAGGTAACAGCCGGGAAATGACTAAAGTGTGGTTTCTCTTACCTCCTTAATATCACAAAAATGGAAATAAAAATAAAATATTCTAGAAATTGAACATTTAAAAGATTAAAAAAACATACTTAAAAAACTAGATTGTACGTATCGAGAAGCACAAAAAAAGGAACAAAACAGACTTTTACGTGAAATGTAGGCCTACCCTAGATTTCAACTGGGAAGACAAATCTGTCCCTTCTTTCCGAAATCGGCTTGGTTCTTCCAATAATTTGTTGAGCCGATACCAAATCAACATCTGGAATGTTGGGATAAATATAGGTATTTTCAGTTTTATTGGACTTCCGAAGAAAGAAGCACTTTACTTTCTGATCATGGAAAGAAAGAATTTTACCAATACATTTTTTTGGTATTGTCTGGCCTCTTTGGCCTTCGTATATGTATTCGACCACAACGTACTCGTCTCTCTTCAAGTCTCGAACGCACAATTGTTCTTTGGAACAGCCTGGCTCTGGTGCTGGTGGATCCACTTGAGCGATGGGCAGAACGTCTTCCTGGCCTATTTTTAACCACTTGCAGATGATGTCGAGTCTGAATGAGATGTTGCAGGATCTTGGGCACCTTCTTCTTCTTCGTCCTCCAAGTTCACTACGCTTCTTCCAGAGGGCACATTCATTATTTTTCTTCTAACTCTTAGTGGTTGTGTTTCCCTCTGGTAAAGATTCTTCATGAATGTTTCAAACGCGTCGTCATTATAGCTTGGATCTGGCTATCGTCTTCTGCTCGGGTTCCATGATCGACTTGAGGAACTTGTTTGACAACTTTGTCAGCATCAAGGGGAACAATTCTACTAGCCCTGAATCCTGATGGTGATGTTGGTACGGACATTTTCTTGCATGGAAACCAGAATATCCTTCAGCAATCTCGGAAAATATGTTTTAGGGATGACTCCTCGATTGTTTTTTTTTCCAATTCTCTAAAGATTGCCGCCAAGCTTTCTTCAAAGGGCCAAAAAAGCTAACGTCGAGGGGCTGCAGGACGTGCGTCGTGTTTGGAAGCAGAAATATGAACTTAATGTTGTTTTCAATGCAGAGGTTAATCACTTTCACGGTGCGAGCTCAGATTATCTCCTATAAGGGCTTTAGGTTCCTCGCTTGGAAGCGTCTTGAAATACTTCAACGCAATAGATTCGAACCAATCTTCAAATGAAGTTGTATTGAATCATGCAGACGAACTTCTGTTATAGCGAGCACCTGCTGGTCCCTGACACCACCATGACTCGTACATGTGTTCCGCCTTATACACGATGTACGGTGGCAAAATCTCTCCTGATGCGCTCGATAATAAGTGAATAAATAAGTAAAATAGATATATAAAAAATGAATTACTAAAAAACAATAAAAAAAGGCTAAGCAACGAATAAGAATAATATGCTATAGACAAGGTCTAATAATGACCTCGTGTAGTTGATGCTCGGTAAAGTATAATAATTATAGTAATAATAATAATAATTTGAAGAAATAATTGTAGTGGCAAATCTGCACTTAAATGCTGATATATGAACATAATAAATAAAGTCATTTGTGTGATAGGAAGTGACGAAGTCAGACTGGCGTCACCAACATATTCCGACGACGAGCCACAAGCAGCAGCAGCGGGTAAGATCACACTCGTGGACATTGGACACACACACATACCTCCCTGTTTCTTTATTCAGCACTTCAATCACCGTTTGCATAGATATTTAGGCCCGTATTCATAGTCGTGACTCAGGCTAACAATAAACATTCGCTTTTACCGACTCATAACAAATGATTCACTTATTAAAACGACTGATTTGAAAAGTCGCTAAAGCAAATACTCAGCTTTTTTTTTGTTTTTTTTTTTCATGGCCTCTGTTTTCACAATTGGCCAAAATTCTTAGCTTGTGTGACGACTTTGAATACGACCCTAAGCCCCTTATGTTATGAATGGTCGTTGAAGTTCCCTTATGCCAAAGAACCGTAAAGATTGGGGGGGGGGGGGGTGATTATGTAAACTTAACGTTACGCATTTTACTGTAGTAATGGCTCAAGGTGGCTAAGCTTTTTATAGGTGCCGTAGATTTCCCCCCTGCACATTGGACGGGAGGGGTGGAGACTGACGTCACATGCAGTCCTTTTCTCCCGATTGCTGACCCTAGAGCAGCAGAAGAGCAAGTTAATTTTGAAATTGAAGTTTATGAATACTCAAGAATCACATTTAAAAAAATTAATAATGTAATGTGTCCATCGCAAAGGCGGTTGGGACTGCTCGTGACGTAGATGAAGAACAGTAATGGCCGAAGATGTGCGGCATCTATAGAAAGTTTAGTCACCTTGGTAAAGGCCCGTTCACAAGCTCTATGCTTGTTTTGTGTGGAGTCTTCGCAACCAAACAAATGTATTCCCTCGAAAAATGAAGCGTTTTGATAGGTTGCAGACACCACATAACGAAAACATAATAGAGCTTGTGAGCGGGGTCTCAGGGGGCCAGTTGTACACGTGTTTCCTTGACCCCACTCAAATCATACCTCGCCTGCCCGGAGTTACGTAATTGAGCTTGAGATTTAAATGACACCTTGAAATGAAGGATTGGTGGAGATATACGACGATAATTTACTTAACGCTGGGTAGGCGAGATATGATGGGGGGGGGGTCGAATAAACACATATGTACAACTCCCCTTATTTCATTCGTACGTCTCAAAAATATCCATTAATATTAATCATGTGACTTACAAACAAAGTCATATGGTAAACCAAGTCATTAAACTTTGTATTATTATAATATTTAGTTGGAGTGGTAATCCAACGGGGCTTTAAGGGGGAGTTGTACATGTGATTCCTCGACCCCCCTCCAATCGTACCTCACCTACTCAGCGTTACGGAAATTACCGCCGTATTTCTGCACCAATCGTGGACTTCAAGGGCTCATTTAAATCTTCAGGAAATTCCGAACAAGCGTACGATCTTCCTTTTTCATATTTCATCAATAACTGTAAACCGCACATAAACTTTTACCTTGAAAATTCACACTCTTTCGACGACTTATTCAGGAAAGCAAGATCGTACGCTTGTGCGGAATTTCCTGAAGATTTAAATGAGCCCTTGAAGTCCACGATTGGTGCAGAAATACGGCGGTAATTTCTGTAACGCGAAGTAGGCGAGGTATGATTGGAGGTGGGTCGAGGAAACACATGTACAACTCTCCCTTAAGGTGCGTTTACACTGAAGTGTCGCGCTACATTTATTTCTGGAAATCTAGTGTCAGACACTTATTTCCTTTGTGTAAACACAAACTACCAGAAATTTCAAGAAATTTTTATCAGAATTTGTATAGTCAAAAAACATATGACTGACACTTTAAATTTAAGTGTCGCGACAAATGTCAGACAGTTCAGTGTAAACGCACCTTTACATCCAACTACCATAAGGTGTCTTGGACGAGGGCGAGAGAAAACGCACTTTACTTTTATAAACGGAGTTATCATTTTTTGTTCAAATAATATTCAGCCTGTACTGGGAAACGAACCCACTCAGCCGACGATACCTGGACGTGAGAGTCGACGCCCTGTCGACCTCAGCCACTCTGCTGGGCAAAACTTTGTATTATTTGTATGTTAAAAAAATGAAGCTGTTCGTGGGTTGGGATTTTTGCTCCCGATACGTTGCGCTGCTTTACTATGAAAGGAGATAACCCGCTAAATTCAAATTGTATACAAAAGTCAAGTGTTGAAAGCAGTTGAAAGAAACCAAAGAAAGAAACATATGGTATAACGCTACTACTTCGAACCGAAAATAAATATAATAATTTGTATTTGGCAGGTTTTCTCCTTTTTCATTCCTAACGGGAGCAAAAATCCCAACCCAAAATATAAAACTTTTGTTTTTCTCCAGTCTGAGGACTTGGTTTTCCACATGACTTGCTTAAGATCTATGAAAAACTTTTCTTACTTAGTGGCATAGGTTGGTCGGGGCTAGACTTCTGCGGTGTCAACTCTTGAGACCAGCAGACGTCGTGCAACAGGGAGTGGTGACGCTTGGAGTGGCATGTTTGACAGGTTTTAACGGAATTACATTTTGAGCTGAAATGCGGGCCGAGACAATTGAAACATTTCCGCAATGACTTAATGGTAGCCACTCGGTCGTTAGGATTCATGGCGTGAAATTCAGGGCATTGAATGAGACGATGTTTACCCTTGCAAACATCACATGTCACATCTGGACCAACTTGAGTAGCGTTTAAGGAAGTACGCGTGGGAGCCTTCAAGGTTCCTGGTTTGGGCGCAGGAATCGACATTTTGTCAGATGAAGAAACGCTCAGAACTGAGGCACGTTTCCTTATGAATGTGATCAACTCCTCGTAAGTGGGCAGGGCTTGTTGGTCTTCACGACTCGATTCGAACAGATTTCGGCTTTCCGGGCTTAATGTGCGCAAGGCTAAGTAAAACAAGAGAAAATCCTTATGGTTAAGGTTAGGAATTTGGGCGAACGCCTGAACACTGGTGTCGAAAACCTTCAAAAAGTGATGCAAGCCGGGGGCGGTTTCACTATGAGCGGGCTTGTATTCGAGAAGCGATTTCACAAAGTGGGAAGCCAAAAGGCGAGGAGAGGCGTATCGTTGTTTCAGGAGATCGAGGGCTAAAGGAAATCTTTTTCCCACGGAAGGGAGAGCTTTGATCAGATCAGCTGCCTCACCGGTTAGGCACGTTCGCAAATAGTGCATGCGCTCTGTATCAGACAGTGACTCTCTTTGAATAATTAGGCAGTTGAACATGTCGAAAAAGGCATTCCAATTTTCCACTTTATTATCAAAGGGAGTGAGATTGATTCGAGGAAGTTTGACTACGTTCGATTCTGGGCGCATTGGGGCATGGGCTTGGGCTGAAGCACGAGCCTCTTGAGAGTCCTCCGCCTTACGCGAAGCTTCAATGGCATAGTGGAGTTGGTTGCAAAAATCATACAGCTCATCGATGGCAAGTTGGGACTTTACATAGGGCTCAATGTCTGGGTGTTGCAGAGCAAGTTCTTCTATCATGGTGTTCGTCTCAATCCAATTCTTATAAGTGGGCTCTAACGCGCTAAAAATGCCAAGGAATTGCGTGAAATCTTTGTTTGCTTTGCATTTCACCGCAGTGTCATAGATGCGGTTAAGACGAATGAAGTGATCCTCTCTCTTCTTAGCCCAATGTTTTACAGCTCTCAATTTAGGATTTTGAGAGACGGTGGGAGGTGCAGTCGCTACTGAACCGGTGCCTGAGGGCTGGGTTGATCCAGGGTTTTTATTTTTATCGGTGTCACTCATGGTTTACGGTTTTCCTTCAGGAAAATTCACCAATTGAACGAAAACGACAGGACAAAATGAACAGGAAAATAGGGGGGGGGGGGTCGAAAGAAAAGGAATGAGCACGGCGGAGGAAGCGAACGCAATGCGTTTAATAAGCGAAAAAGGGAATGTAAGATAGACACAATAAAAATTAAGAAACCCCTTGAGAGAGAGTGAGGGAGGGGAAGAAAAAAAGAAACAAACAGTGCGAAGACGCTTCGGTTCGTTAATTACTATTATCCGTCTTTCAATTTATTTTCATTATTGAAAAGTACAGGGTGGAACGGGATAACAGTAGCAAAACAAATTTGGTGGAAATATACCTCATTTCCGGTTTAAATAAAAACCGACGATATACAAACCTGGATTGCTCACAGCTTACTGGAGGGGCGTGGAGGGGGCAGGTCGTCCCCTGATGAAATAAGTACCATTTCCCCGTCCCACTCCTTGTGTAGTTATGGCAACTGGATACTTATTTTGAAACCCTACCCCTCTCATCCACTTTCTGATGGCTCCTTTTTATCAGCAGTGATGAGCAACCCAGTTCTTTTATATATCGTTGGTAAAAACCAACCGATATATACATATGATCGCTTTCGAGTTAAACATAGGTCTGTACTACCAAACCACCTTGACATTAAATCCTTGATCTATCACATTCGATAATCCAAATAAAACAGGTCTCATACGAAAGACAAGCAATGGAAGAGGGAGTGAAACGCACTTTTGCCGACAGGATGTTGTCAAAACAAATATTTCATTAACTTTTCCTGTGTTACAGATGACACATTTTCCTGCGAAATTTGCAGTTTTCAGCATGACGGCCATGGCTTCTCGTCAATGTGCGGCCATGGTCGATTTTGTGAAGCATGCATCCTCAGATTGGGGAACAACTGCCCTGTGTATGCAGGGCAGTAACCTCATTCCACGAGGTATTTTTTTAAATGTACATATTTATAATTTATTTACACGTAATTGTTATTTTATTTTGTAAACGTATTTTATGATTTTCATTTCATTTTCTTTTTCATACAATACATACATTCATTAAATCTTGTTACATACAAATACATAGAAAATTGAGTAAAATAATAGTAAAATGACCCCTATCAAAGAGTCCACCATGCTGTATCTGGGTTCAGAGTTTTATCAAGACCTTCTACAGAACTGTTCAGCTCTGTAGAAGTAGTAAGCGTACTCAATTTTAATAATTGAAAAATTGGCTGTAATGAAAAAATTGTCAAATAGCTTGTTTCAGGCTGCGGTAGATAACTAATAATTTCAGGTAGATAAATAATGAATAATTACTGTATGAGGGGAAAACCAAGCTCACCACTCGATTGGCATGACAATTTTATGTATAGATCCATCAAAACGTAAAACCGACAAAATTTGAGTTAGACGATGTTGCAGTGGGACCGACGAAAATCGTCTGTCCTGTTGGCCCAAAAAATCATATCTTTCAAATCAACAAGAAAACTTTTGCTACGGGCACTTATTGGTCTGCCAGATTATAAATTCAAGGACTAGATGAGCACTAGCTACTAGAGGAACTGTTAAAACGTCGAGCGTTCTCAGCCAGAGGACAACACCTGTAATAGTCAAAATAGCTTATTTAACCCACTTTTGCGAGGTATATTATTGCAACTCACGAGCCTTGAAGCGGGGCGAACTCTTGCTTTATTGGTCAGCTGGAGCATAAGTTTGAAGCACTACAGTAGCCGTTGATACTCACGTGGCTTCTGGATTAAAAAGCAAAGCAGAAGCATGAATTGCATGGAATGATAGAGAGGATAATTCCATACGGAATTTATCAAAGAGATGAGACAAGAGTATGAGATGCCTCGTATGCTTTAGCTGAATATTCTTTGGTTTTACAAACCTGTCTTAATTGTAAGTTCCGTAAGGTAGCTAGAAAAATATTGAGCGACGAAGTACCTTAAATCCTTCATTAGATAGGTTGTTGTACAATTGAGGAACTTGAAAATTCTAGGAATAAAACGCAAATTTGAAAGGAGATGGAGTGTTATTGAGTTGTGTTGTAAACAAACACGGAGGATCGTTCATAAATAAATTATAAAAATAAAGGTAAACAAATTGATAAGAGTGACGTCAATCGTTGTTGCCAACATTACAACACAAAACAGTCCGGTATGAAATATAAACCATCATTGTTGCTGTTCACAGACCAACAATTAGGAGATTTTGTATTTCGTGATTTTAGTGATAAGCGTATGATTATTTTTGGACATGTGTAGTGATAAGTTGTCGGCGACCAATTGTAATCGGGATGAGTTAGTTGCTCTCCGATCTACTGAACTACTCCATCTGAAGGTATTAGCGCTTGGTTTTGCTTTCGCTAGAATTTCAAGTAGATTGTAGATATAGAGAATGATTGCAGCAAGAAATGAACATATCGGATTTTTCCTCGCCCATGCGCTAGTTGAGGCTTGTGTAGCCATTTTTAGAGCAGTTGAACTTTTTTACGTCATAGGTTCTTTATCAGCTTTTAGACCAGTTGACCATTAGAGTAGTTGTAGATTGTATATTACAGCGGTTGTAACTTAGAGGAGTCGGACGCCCTCCGGGGCATTCAGCGACGATGTAAGTACTGTCCGCCGAAAGAATGTCCCTGACGAAAAATTCCCTCTACCTACCGCCTCGTTTGATATACTGCCTTTTCTAAGAAAGATGAGCGCCCACTGAGCAAGGAGGCAAACCACCAACCTGCAGAGGGGTAAGAGGAACCCTGTCCATTGTCGAAGAGCCGAATGTTATTGAGACTGCAAAGCCGCGTCCACACTTGAAACAAACTGCCGCTCCGCTCCCGGAGCGGGTTCCGTTCCTCGGGAGGAGCAGTGAAATGACAAGGAGCGCTCTTGGTCAGTCTCTTTTGTCGTTCAACCCAGTTTGTGCAGTTTCTTTCCAGTGGCTAATCGGAGGGGATTTCTCAGTTTTAATTGTTAATTATACGTGCTTTACTTAAACATATCGATTGCACCATGAGCTCGGGCCCCACTAATCAGCGAGTGGCAGCAGCCGCGTATAATTATCTTCACTTTGCTCCTCGAGCCCGGAAAAAGGACAATAAAAGACGGTGATGGATGACGCTAGTGTTTACAAAACGCGAAGAAAATTATGGTAGCAGTCTTTTGGCCGACCTAAAGTTTCAAGAGGTCAGCGGACTCTCTAAAAATTATAAATAAATAAAAAAGGCTCAGTCAGTTTGCAATGCACTCTACGAAGGAGGTAGAAGGGGTGATAAGAAGACAACACACTGTCCACACTTGTATGATCCCAATTTCGAACATGAAAAACCGACAACTGATGGAGAGGGCCCGCTCTGCTCCACCGTACACATTTCCTTTGAAGTTTCGCCGCCCCGAACACGCCATTTGTTCGGTTCGGAAGAGCGGAGCGGCAGTTTGTTACAAGTGTGGACACGGCTTAATAAAAGTGTCACAATTCTTTTCTCAGGGGTATTCTTTCTTCGCGCGGACTTTATCTCTCTCCTAGGGGCTGCCTCATATTATGAAACCTAAGTGATGCATAAAAATGTGACTGGTGCGGTTGCACCAATTTCTCAATTACATTTATAAACCAACACTGTTGTTGGTTTTCCCAACGAAGAACAATTGGGTTTTTTAAAGTAAAAACTGGTGAAACGGAAACGGGTTAAATCTGAAGGGTGGAAAATAAAACCGAAAAAAAACCTTGGGGCGTCCAAAATGTTCTCACTCCCAACAATGTCTCAAAAACCCGATAAACCAAAAATCGTGCAAGTCGAACGAAATGCGAGGGTGACGACTCCTTAACGTAAGTAAAATTGGAACGAACTCACCGGAGGTTTTCTTCAAGGTGTCCAATTTTGTCGGCTCCCTCAGATTGCCAGTTCTTACCTTTTCTCGAGCGGCGATAGGTAAGGTAAGAAAACATGCACGAAAAAACTACTCCTTTCACACAAAACACGACTCTAATTTTTATTCAACTGTTTTTCAAATTTTGAAACTACATAAGGAAGCGACACCATCAATCTCTTACATGAATAGTTACAGTTCAAAAGCACGATCTCAAGTGGGGGAGAAGCCTCTTTACCCCCTTTTCCTACTACATAAAAAAAAACGCGTCTTTCTCGGCCTCCTCCTCGGAGCACTCGTCGTTTTCTTCTCCCTCCACGTCACTCGGCGCTACATCGCCGCTCACGTCTTCCCTCTTCGAAGCGTCGGCATCCGAGTCGTCCTCCTGCGAAGCGTCCACATCAGCGTCGTCATATAACACGTTCCTCTCCATCTTCAGCGGATGAATTCGCTGAACGGGTCGCAGGAACACTCCTCCAGCCATCTTCACCTCCACCACTCCCACCACGCCGTCACGTCCTTCCACGAGTCTCGTTATGCGGCCCAAAGGCCACTCCAATCGTTTTACTCCATCTTGACTAACGAGCACGAGTTGCCCCAGGAACAATGGAGATGAAGCGCCTCCTTTCAATTTTCTCGCGGGTCGCAAGAATCCCAAGTACTCCGTTCGAAATCGCTTCCACAGCTCTTCCATCAAGCGATGACGAAACCTCGCCCGTTTCCTCAGATCCTGAGCCTCGGCAACCATTACCTCAGATGCCCTAAATACGTGACCTGAAATCAAATAATCCAAAGGTGTGAGAGGAAGAAGATCACTAGGATCGTCCGTACAGTACGTGAGGGGGCGACTATAACGAATTTATCTCCAAGCACTGTGGGTAAACATTCCCCGAAATCACGGTCGGAAGCTAAACTTCGTAAACGAGCAGCCCAGTCCGATATTTTTTCGCCGGAGTCACGATGGGCGTTATAGAATTTATAGCAGTAGGCAAAGACGCTTCTTCTGGGAGAAAAGTGTTTAGTGATCGCCTCACAAAGTTCGTCGTAGGACATGGATTCAACATTTTTCGGAACGCAAATACTGACGAGAAGTTTGTATGCCTCTTCGGAAAAAGATGTGAGGAGAATGGCCTTTTTGCGATCCAATTTGGCGGTGTTGTTCTCCACGAAGAATTGTGATAGCTGAGACGAAAAGATTTCCCAGTTAGAACTGAGCGTGAACGGCCTCACTTGACCGATGAAAGACATCTTCGTCGCCAATTGTAATATACTCGACAATAACTATTTATTTGATCCCTCGAAAACATGAGAAATACAAAGTTACGAATACATGACATCAGCCATAACTGGAGAACAAAGAATAACAATATCAATCTTTACACGCGCCGTCAGACTCGCGCCACGAACTCCCTTCGACAGTTTCAAGTATCGATATAATACATCATCAAATTATTTTGATCCTACTAGCTTCTTGCATACGTCATCGAACAGAAATACGGGGAATTCGTCAATGTAAGCTAAAGTAATCGGCAGCGTTCGAAAGTACCGGTGTCTCAGTTCACAAGAGTCTTCCCAAGCAGCTCTCAGAAATTCGTTAGTCTTAAGTGACGTGTGTTCTTTAATGATACGGATATTCGCGTCACTTTTGATAAGGCTCCGAATATCTACCAGACAAAACCATCACGAAATTTACTACAAGTTCCCTTTCAAATTTTTTTCTGAGAATATATCTTCAGGAGATTGGCTCTGCTGCGAAGAACTTGGTTGTTCTGTGGCAGTTGGCGACGTGGTTCTTTTGCGTTTCTTGGTCGATTCGCTCTCGAAAGTCGAAAGTATGCCTGCAGTTTTGAAGCCGATTATTATAGCTGCCTTAGTTTCTTTATGAAAAATTTCTTCCACATAATCGGCCCACAGAAGAAGAACCTGGTATCGCAAGTGAGGCTTTTCACACACTCTAAGAAATCCTAGAATAGCGTCTCCGGTTACAATTAAAAATCCGGTTGGATTGAACGAATTGTGTGGGAAAATGAACGGATAGTAATTCATCTCACCGGATCATTAAGTATTCCAACATGATATCAAATGGCAATTGCATGATCCGGTTGCATTCAACCGAATCCGAAATCGTTTGTGACCGGAGAAGTATTGACATTTTTATGGACCAGTTAAATGCAACCGAATGTGAATTTGGATGTAACCGGAAATGAAATGGTGGTTGCGTTAACCTGTGAAATCCAACCGAAAGCGTAATTATTCATAACCGGATAAAAAAAGGAAATTTTCTGAACCGGTTAAATCCAACTTAATGTGATATTTTGGTTTTAACAGGAAAATAAATAAGGGTGCGTGGACCTGTCAAATCCAACCGAATGTGAAATAATTCTAACCCAACCATATTGAAAACAATGCAATTATATTCTGGGTAGGTTAGTCAAACTGAATGCATAACAGGTAATGAATGAGGCAATCACATTTAATGAAATGACACGAATTTTGGAGCAGTCAAAAAATTGAAACGGATACTTGAATGTTATTCTACCGTAGGGAAGGAAATCTCCAGTTTCTTCATTTATTTTAACGTGTTATCCAATAGTAAGCAGGCATGAGTCTATAAAAAAGTCATTAATATATTATTATTATAATAATGTACCAGCTGCAAAAACCAGTTCGTTCCATTAGCCCATGAGTAATCTCTCCGGCTAGACTTTAATTTCTCTCCGGTTATAGACCTCAATTATCCTCCGGTGTGGAAGTTGACTTCCATCCAGTTACAACGTGTTCGGGGTTTCGTCTCATGTTAGATTTCATTTGTATACCGGTTGAATTTATTGAATCCTGTTGAGACTGTGTCGGAATACGGTGAGATTGGTTTGCTCTCCGGTTGAAATCAGAGATATTGCCCAGTGGCGCCATTGTTTCCCATTAGTTCCGAGCCCTTCCTCATCATCACTCAGTCTTTTTCTCGTCGGAGTTCCAACGTGGCGTGCGTGTGTGCTTGGTGCCTAATTTTGTCAATTCATTCGATTCCTTTTATGTTACAAACCCATAGCATCCTCCCATTGCATAGCATTTGTGAGACAAGTTTTCGAAATGTCTCCCCTATTTCGGCTCTTTGTACTACGTATATCAATATGTAAATGCAAGCTCCTTTTATGTGATATCTATAATGTGTAATACTATATTCTTAATGAGTACTTTGGGGTTTCTTTATACTTTTTTGTGTGTATTAAGTGTAAATTATATGCCGACAGGAAATACATTTTTTTCTATTTAATTCGTCTGATTTTACAGCTAAGAACCTGGCCGATTTACTCCGGCTACCGTAGACTCATTTCCTATAAACTGGTCTACACCAGGTGAGAATTTTGCTCCTCAGGTTTGGAATAACAGGAGTTACAATAGGTCTGTTCCACCAAAGTGTTAGGAGCATTTTGGAGCTGAGTTGCTATAGACCCACCAATAAAATGAAATCAATTTGAATTTTATTGGCTGGTTCTATGGAAACTCTGCTCCGAACAAGTTTCAAACACCTTGTTGGAACAGACTTTTTGTGACTCCTGTTATAACTAACCGGAAGAGCAAAATTGTCACCGGATGTACAACAGTTCATATCGAATGAGTTTCCGGTGAAAAGCAACTGTATTGTTATTGACAAGTCACCGTAGAATTAATACATTTCTCTCCGGTTGGATGGACAACCGGAGATGCATTGCACAACTAACCGGAGATGCATTGCACAACTAACCGGAGATGCATTGCACAGCTAACCGGAGATGGATTGCGGAACTAACCGGAGGTGCATTGTATAACTAACCGGAGATTCATTGTGCAACTAACCGGAAATTTTTTATTTAAATTATCCGGTTGTATTAATAAATCTCCGGTTGAATCGATCCAAGCGGAGAAAAAATTGAATTCTAACCGGGTTTTTAGCCATATTTTCTTAGAGTGCAGGTATCGAATTTAATGAAGTGGTCAATCATACGGTGGCCAACCACGTGCCACTCCGAAGCTGTCAGCGGCTTCCTATAACCACTATGAAATGAAATTTCAGAATTTTCGAAGTAAAACCTAATTTCACTGGAATATATTTTCGATAAGGGGGTTCAATCCCCATTTGTGTTGGTCAAGCCCGTTAGAAGAGTGTAACCTACATAAGGCGGAGTGTAGGGGTTTTTGATAATAAATAAAAAGTATTTGGTTTCAAATGGTAAAAATTTCGCTCCGGCAGCTGGCGGTCGGAAAGAGTGCATTTCATTATGTATACGAGTACCCTAAGCCGTCCCAGGAGTAATAATTTTGATACCATTATTTGTTTCATCAAGCCGAACTTCTTCCTTTATTTACATCACCCTCTCTTCAAAATGTCGAAAAGTTTCGGTAGTTTTCCAAGCGCTTTGTTATATTAAATTTTATATTACCCGTATTTTATAATACCTAAACGTGTGAATTTAAACGATTTTTTTTGGAATGTCATCCCCCATTTCACCCTCCCCCATCAAGGTTTTCGATAAATCTCAATGGAACCCAGGGCTTTCGTTGCATTAAATTATTGAGTCGAATTTTAGAGCGCTAAGATGAACATGTGAAGTTCAACGCTATTTTTACACTTCCACACCGGAAGGACCACCCCCACCACCTTGACTTTTTCGAAAAATTAAAATGGGAATCAAAGGCTACTCTAACATGGAGTATACGTACCGAATATAATGCTTCTAGAATCAACTGGTGATTTATAGTGATTTTTTGACCATTTAACCCCTATCCCCCCCTCCACCTTGACCGATTTGGCCCAAATGCAATACCGACCGGGGTCTTATGACTACTGATTTTTGTGCCAAAGCGCGTTTCGCTAAATTAATTTCTTCGAGAGTTATCGTGCTATATGTTAGATTTGGGAACTAACAAAGTCCGTTTTTAAAAAACACAAATTTTATTTAATTGGAATTTACACAAGTGTGAACAGTGGGTTCGATAATTACAAGGCACCGCCTGAACTAAGACTAACTAGGATAATCAGATCAAAGAGGAAAAGAAAGAATAGTAGGTGGGGCTGTGGGAAAGGAAAAGGGATTCGATGATCTATTAGGTATTGATGATCTCTGCAGTTTTGGAGACCGTAACTCGTCCACCCCCAGATGGACCTTCCCGTGGATAAAAGTATCCCGATGGTGTGTGTTGTACGTCAGTAGCCGGGGCAACAGGCTGGTTGCGCGATTTCCGGAAATGGAAGCGAACCCAGCCCACCAAAGCAGCAATTACGAGTCCGTAGAGTAGAAGCGTCCAAACACTGACAGAAGAGGAGATGATAGGCTCTTCCATAATCGGCGAAATCGGGTAATTGGGTATATTTGGCACATTTAGATCGTGCATGTCGACGGTGAATTTTGGCTGTTGATCAGTTCGAAGATGTGGCTCTACGTCACTGAGGATGTGGGGGTAGCCCACGAGAGATGATTGATGAACGATACTGACATTGCGGTAGATAATTGAGTATCCATTTGGTCGGATGAGGAAAATCCCTTGAAGGGTTTTGAGCTCGGAGCCGGACGATTTCTGGAACACTAGCGTTTCGCCTTCTGGGAAAGAGGCTAAGTATTGGCTCAAGTCGGAGATCCATGTCATGGCAGACTTAAGAGACGGGACTGCTGTGTAAGAGCAGTTATCGGTGGATCCGTACCGCAAGAGTGAGTCCTCACAAGGGGAGGGATGAGCTATGAGTTGAGAGGAGCAATAGTATCCGGAAGAGCCGACTAAGTGACAAGAGTTTGACAAGTGTTCTATATGAGGTGGTTGGGTTAGAGATTTTAATAAAAACTTGATGCGTGGGCGAATAGTTACGAAGGACCCTTGGTATTTCGTGGGGACAGAATACAGCTTATAAAGGTCATACGGGAGTTTCTCGACGAGGGGCATGTCTAGGAAATAGATAATTCTTTGGGGAGTGCACTTACAAGATACGGTTATTAATTGTTCAAACTTAAGAATATTACTAAACTTAATTGCTAGGGGCATTTGGTCCTGGTAATGCTCTGCTACCTTTTGCAGTTCACTAAATAATTCCTTAGGGGTTATAATACTGGGATGGAGAGTGCCTAATTTACAAAAAGTTATAGAATTTTCAATGTCTTGCACTACGGTGAGAAACATGCTAAAGATAATATGAAACTGATGAAATACATCACGGAGATTTGAGATAAACATGTAGTCATTTACCTTACTGCTAAGATCCAACAATTTGTTGATGCGTAGTTCGTATTGGTTAAGTTGAATGACTTCAAAGGTATTATTCATTTCAGAAAGAAGCTTAGAATTAAATGAGTACTGCTCGAACAGCTGATGGTGAAAGTTATTTTCATTGATTTCTATTTCACTAATTATTTTGTCGTACTTCTCCTCATCACGGGCATCTAAGTTCCCAGTGAGGAACTTGATGAAGGAACCAAGTCCGTTAATCAACCCTCTTTTTTGTCTATTAAAGAAACTACTATTATTCTGACGGTTATAATCAATTACGTCTAATTTTCCTTCAATTACACTACGCGTATGGTTGACCATTTTAATGTAGTTCCTAACGTCTAAATACTTATCACTATCGTTAACTGATATAATCGGCTTATTTAATAATTTTCCCCAATTTCCTAACACACTAATAAATTGCTTATCTACCGAATTTAATTGACTGTTCAATCTATCAATACAAAAATAATGTACAAATGTGTGACTCGAAGCCACGAGTTTTGCGGATCCTAAGTTAATGGGTATGATCCCAGCGTTAAATGTTATATTTTTTATGATGTATCCTCTTGAGAGGTGGATGCAGAGGATGATGAAGGACCTGCAACAGGGGCAAGGGTTTGTGAGGTAATTTTACGGGGACGTTTAATTTTTGATAGGTGGATTTTAGTTTGTGTGTTCCGGTGTCGTGGTGTTATTTGTGCAGTTTTGTTCCTGAGATTCACTGATTGGATTGTCTCCTTCTGAAATTTCGGTTTCGTTTTTGACATTTTCTGTTTATTTGCTACATAAACGGTCTCTGGTATTTCAGGGGCAGGGCTTCTCGAAGGGTTCTCGCGAGCCAAGGTTTTCTCTTTAGCAGCCTCGTTCATGTCACGTACCTGTTGATAGAGAATTTTGGTCTTTTCCTTGTGATGTGACACGTAGTCAGTTCTGAGTGAATTTTCGAGCTCTAATTCAAAAAAGGGGTTTGTATTAATATGGCCATAAATTACTTCAAAAGGGGTTAATTTTGTTACGGAATGAATGCTCGAATTATACGCAAGAACGGCATAGTTGATTTTAGCTTCTATGGAATCATTTTTAAATTCTTCTCGGCAATTCAATAGACGTATGTGCTCAATAATGGTGGAATGAAACCTTTCAGCTATTCCATTCGAGTTAGGGTGTTGGGAACTAATGAAATGGATACTAACCTTATGAAGCTGGAGCAATTCTTTGATGACGGAATTATTAAATTCTAACCCGTTATCAGGTATAATTTTGTCAGGTAACCCGAATTGTGCGAAAAATCGTACTAATTTGTTCGCAATTTCGTAAGAAATTTAATTCCATCCAGGGTGATGACATCCATATGGACGACTTCAAGCGGTCTTGTAGCAGTTGGAGTATGGTTTAGCTCTAATCTTAGCGGGTTCCTGTCGTACTTTGTTTTTAAACATACTTCACATGTGTTAATATAGTTCTGGACGCTCCCTCTCATGTTGGGCCAATAATATTTCCCCTTAAGTTGGTTGTGTGTTTCTTCAATTCCACGATGGTTCGTCTTATCAACATGGTAATTTTCAATCATTTTTGTCCATTCTTCTGGATCGGGAATGTCGATTAGTTTTTGAGTAAATTTGAATAAGTTTAATTTCGAGGTTTTAAAGAAGGAGATAATGACCGTAGTGAATTTTTCATAGAAATCTTGCTGGAAGTAAAGTCCATACTTAGTGTTGGGGACAACGTACTCTTTGACAAACTGGATAATATCAGATTCAAAATTTGCTTCAGAAATTTCGGCGTGAATTTGAGCTTTACTCTCGAATAATTTGAGTATCCTTGGTTTACGCGGATTAAATTTCACGAGTGAAAATATTATTTGATTATTGCAGAAATTAACGGGGCCATCAATAATGGGAATTTTCGCAGAACAGTTCCCTTCATAATTGGAATGCATAGTGCTGCCATCCTCACTTCTGTCCTCGACAACTTCTACTGAGTCAGGATCTTGCAACTCGGGGGAATGAACGACCATGGAAGCGGTCTCCACGTCAAGGTCAGGGTTTTCTCTAAAGAATTGACCTACTAATTCATCCAGTATATCATCTGAGTTTTCTGCTGCGTCAGCGACTCTGTCGGTTTCGCTTTCTACAAAATTTTCGTTCATGTTTAATTCTATTCTCGATAACGCATCCGCGTTGCTATTTAGAGATCCCTTTTTATAAATAACTTCGTAATCGTACTCCTCTAATTTAAGCCTCCATCGAAGTAACTTTGAATTTGGTTCCTTTAATGAAAAGAGCCACTGAAGGGGCCTGTGGTCCGAGAAGATTTTGAAAGGTTTGCCGAATAAGTAGGGGCGAAAATATTTTGTGGACCAAACGATGGCTAAAAACTCTTTCTCTATTGTAGATAATTTGGATTCCGTTTCATTAAGTGTACGGCTTGCGTAGGCAACGGGAAGATCAGCTCCGTTAGTGGTTTGGCTCAGAACAGCGCCGATCGCCACATTACTAGCGTCCGTAGTGAGGTTAAATTGCTTAGTAAAATCAGGATACTGTAAGATAGGGTCATTAGTCAAAATTTTCTTACAAGTTTCAAAACATTCCAGATACTCTGGGTCTTTAGTGTTAATTGTGGAATTTTTCTTAAGACATTTGGTGAATGGTTTTGTTAATTTAGCGGAATCTTTAATAAATCTCCGGTAATATCCTAATAGGCCTAAAAACCCTTTTATTTCTTTGGCTGTTTTAGGCAGAGGGTAATTTAATATGGCATAAATTTTGTCCGGATTGGGTTTTACCCCTTGTGGAGTAACAACGTGGCCCAAGTAAGCCACTTCCTTCCGTAGGAACTCGGTCTTATCTAACTGTACCTTGAAATTTGCCTTCCGCAGGCGTTCGAACACCTCTCTTAATCGGTTGACGTGTTCTGTTAAGCTGGTGCTAAATATTATTATATCGTCTAAATAAACCAAACACTTCTCGTTTTGAATGCCTCGTAGGATATTGTTCATCACACGTTGGAATGTTGGTGGGCTACATTTAAGGCCCATGGGCATTCTTAAAAATTCAAAATGGCCGTCTTCCGTACTGAATGCGGTCTTTTCAACACTACCTTCATCCATCTCGATTTGGTAAAATCCTGAAGCTAGATCCAAAGTGGAAAAATACTGGGACTTTCCCAATTTATCAAGAAGGTCACTAATATTCGGCAGTGGGTATCTGTCACCGATTGTCTTGGAATTTAGTCCCCTGAAATCGATCACCACACGCCATTTTTTTCTACCAGACGCATCCATTTTCTTTGGGACCACCCAGATTGGGGAGTTCCATGGCGAGTGTGAGGGTCTAATAATATTTTGTTTAAGCATGCTTCCTATTTGATTCCTGACCTCTTCCTTAAGGGCTTCCGGATATCTGTAATTTTGGGTGTATATAGGTATTTCATCAGTTGTGCGAATTACATGCTTTACTTGATTACTAAATGATAGATTTTGGTTTTCTACATGAAAAATATCAGAGTACTCCTTAATTAATTTAGCGATGGCTTCCCTTTCTTCCGTATTCATATGATCCGTACGAATTTTACTCATGTCAAATTTTACCTTATCGCACTTAAACATGTTGACATTGCAGGAGCCCCTCAAATTTTCAGAGATTCCATCAACTTCGTTTTCGTTGAAAGGTTCAGCCATAAAGGAAAGGTGTGACGGGATTTCCACTATTTCCTCCTGTGGGTTAATGATAGTGCAAAATGTTTCGAAGTTGTTTACCTTAACAAGACACTGTGGGATTTCTGCTCCCTTGTAATTGATATAGGGGAGTATTCCCTCTCCTTCTTTCATGTTTTTTACTCTTACTTTGATTACTCTGCCCGATCGAGGGTCAAGTGACATTGTTTTGACTTCATTTGCGAGGCTCACCTTTTGCTCTGACGCCTTCTCTTCCTTTTTTACTTCTAAGTAATGAATAATGAACTCTCTATCAAGTAATTTTATTTTATTGTTTACCAGGTCAATCGTGGCATTTAAAATCTTAAGGTTATCCAATCCTAATAATAATTCGAATTCTTTATGAAAATTAAAAAGGAAAAACTCCAATTTTTGATTATATTTACCGTTATTTAAAAAGAAAAGGGTATTAATAAACGTACTGTATTTTTCCTTTGAAGTTCCATGTACGCTGGCAACTTCGAAAGGGTTAGTTACAAGTTTGGTCTTAAAATAGTCAGTTGCAATGACAGGAGTGACAAACGACCTGGTGCTTCCCGTATCCAATAAAATTTTAAATTTTGTTTTGGGGTCCACTATGTACGGCTGCTCATTTTTTGTCGCGTCAAATAAATTCATCACGTATACTCTTGATTTAGGAGGCTTGCCTCCCCTAAAAAATGCTTGTCTGCTTCGTTGAAAACATTAACTTGCTCTTCTTGGTAGGAAGTCTCCATCCTTTGAGCATAATCAACGTTTAACCTGTCGGGGATTTCAATATGTTGGGGGGAAGTCTCTGTGGTTAATTGATTGTAATGAGCTGGACGGGAGGGTCCCGGCCGATTTGAATTTTGTACTGATACACTCATTGGAGTCGGGTATGAGCGATTCTGTTGGACGGGCCTATTTTGAAAGTTTTGATAATTTTGGTGGGGTTGGAACTGATTTATGTGTTGCTGTGGTCTGAATTGCTGTTGGGGTTGCCAATAATTCGGCTGATTATTCTGATAGAAATTTTGAGGGTGATATTGTCTAGTCCTGTCTTGTTGAAAATTAAATTTTTGCGGGGGAGTATTTTGTCTTGTATTATTCTTTTTTATGAGGAATGAAGGGGACTTGGTGGAGCATGAGGCTGCTTCTAGCTGGAAATCATTGGTTAGCATATTAAGGGCGGTGTTAAGGTCTTCGGGATTTTTTGTTCGCATCAACGTCCCAAGAGGATCTCTCAATCCTCTTAATAGAACTCTCATGGCGAGGTTTCTTGCGTACTCACTTAAGATAAGCGCGTTAGCTGCTGGTTCATGCACCTTAAAATAGGAAATTTGCAAATTTAAAAAGGTCTGGATTTTGTTATAAAACTGAAAAGGGGTCTCATTATATTCTTGCTTTAGTTCGGCCATCTGTAAATTTAAAGTGAAACAATCCCTCCTATCAGCATAGCTATTCAATAATATCTGTTTTACGTCGTCCCATGTACTGAACGGGGAATTATGAACAATCTCAGCAGCATGACCCTTAATTTTAGCCAGAATGCTTGAGATTAAAAATTCGTTTTGAAAATCCGCGGGATCATTCATGTTATAAAATCTGTTAATTACTTTCGTAGTTATTTCTAAAAATCTTGGTAATAATTCGGCTTCACCACTAAATTCTGGAATCATGTCCAGATGTTCTTTTCTTAGTACGTTAGCCATTGTATTAATTTTCGTTAAATGTTATCCAATTATTGGTATTATTATTATTATTATTGTTCTTATTTAATTCTAAAATGTCCAACTTAACATACAAACTTACAGTCTTAGGCTCATCTTCCGAATACTTGCAATATTCCCTTGCCAGAATCCGCGGAGTCCCGAATATCGATTCAGGATATTTTCCGAGTGTCCTTTATTGTCTCTGTCCACTTTACACGGCACGGCAATTTCGTGATATTCGCTCACTGGTCCACCGTGGCCCGAACTTGTGTTAATTTCCAGTTCACCTCTGATTAACGATAAAAATCGCCGAAATTGTATACCCAAATTTCGTCAGAGGTCCTACCGACTGCGCCAGTTAGATTTGGGAACTAACAAAGTCTGTTTTTAAAAAACACAAATTTTATTTAATTGGAATTTACACAAGTGTGAACAGTGGGTTCGATAATTACAAGGCACCGCCTGAACTAAGACTAACTAGGATAATCAGATCAAAGAGGAAAAGAAAGAATAGTAGGTGGGGCTGTGGGAAAGGAAAAGGGATTCGATGATCTATTAGGTATTGATGATCTCTGCAGTTTTGGAGACCGTAACTTATATATAGAAATATATAGATATATATATATGAATTCCGGAGACCACTGAATTCGTGTTCTAGAGGTTCTGAAACGTGAAAAAAACATGACATGACCCATGTTTCCCACCATCACGACGAGACAAACATTTTCAGAATGAAATGCACTAAAAGGCGATACCAAAATAATTTTTCTCAGGTCAACTTTATGGGGCAGGGAGAGGGATATGCATGTTTGATTCCTCGACCCCCTTCTCACCTCTTTTCTGCACCAGTCTTGGTTTAATAGACTCGTTTAAATCTCCATAAAATTCAGCATATGCAGCAATATATATATATATACCTTGAACACCACTTATGGGGCCCACAAGGGAGGAATCACCCGTGCAACTCCCCTTTAAGACAAGGCCACTAAAGCCTGAATTTTAATTTTGGCTTTCCTCTAGTTTTAAATTAATAGCGTTTCCATTCACATAAAATTCTGCTCTAGAGACGATCATTTCCTCTCGCCCTATCTGAATTAAAACATATGTTAATGGAGAACACGGGTGGAAACCAATTACTCTAGAGCCGAATTTTATGTAAATAGTAAACATTAATTTTACTATAGTTGAATCAAACTCTGAAGGAATTTTTTAACAAAATTTCCAGATGTAAATTAACCAAATCATTTGTAAAAGAAATTGCTTTTATTGATTTTTAGGTTCCATTAGAATGTGGTTCAACTATAATTTAAAATTCGAGGAAAGTCAAAATTAAAATTCAGGCTTAAGTGGTGGCATTGTCTCAAGCCTAATAAAGTTTCATACGAGATCATAAAAAATGAAATATTCCAAGTAATTTGCGCGTAAAACGGTGGGGAATAGTGGGCGAGGGGTGAATTGGCTACTAGGCCAGTCACTTTTAACACAGAAAGTCGCAAAAATCAGGTAAATCTGGATTTTTAGTATGTTGTTCGGGTTTGTACCACTAGAATAAGTCCAAGTTGACAGCTTCAAAAAACCAGTGCCAACTTCAGGGTGCCCGAAAAACTTCGACATTTTCGGACTTTTTTCGGATTCTGCTTATATCTCCTTAAAAGTGACTTCTACGAAAAATGTCATTATCATACTTTTCAGAGTGGACAAAATTTGCTTAGTTTTTAGCCCAAGTGGAGCTCAGTAAGTCTAATTGATCCCAAGGTAGGTACGCCCCCTCAACTTTGAGGGTCAAAGTTGTAGAAAAATCCAATCAGCTTCAATTCAAGCTAAAATAGTAGGCCTCAAAGAATTATAAATCCAAACTTCTCTTATTTTCGTTTTTTCAAGATAACTCGTGAACTACTAGAGCTACAGAGCTCCGCAAAGGCTCAACATTTAGCTTTGGGCTACTTTCACAAGTAGTGAAATGTGTCTTAGAATGCACTTTTAGAAAGATAAAAGCCAAAATCCGAAACAAGCACGAACATTTCCAAATTTTTCGAGCATCTTGAAATCAGCATAGGTATTTCGAGACACCTGCGAATTTCAGTGTACACCAGTGGTACTTACCACTCAAAATTCAGATTTACCGCATTTTTTGTGGTGATTGACTTTTTTGTCAGGGGAGAGTGGCCTATACGTACTTCGTTTCGGCACGAGTTCCGAGTTCATCGATTCCACTTCGAACGACGAAGATTCCAATAAATCTGATTCTCTTGTCATTCGTGCCCGTTCTGTAGAAGGAAAAAAGTAAAACAAAAAATAGCCCCAGCGAGAAATAATGGCTAATTACTTTGCGGTAACACTGTGATTAAAGCGTCCGATTCTGCCTTTTGGTGGTTTCTTGACAAATTTTCTGTACAATGAGCCGGATCACTCCCGACTGGACTGTCGGATAGACTTTCTGTAACAATATTGAGGTTATAATTTCGATTTACTGAAGCTCGGGAATTTGCTACGCACTTTGTGTCTGCACAAGTTCAGAGTTCGCCGATGCCACTTCGATCGACAGAGAGTCCAATAAGTCTGATTCTCTTGTCATTTGTGCTCGTTCTGCAGAAGGAAAAAAGTTAATTGAAAAAAAGCCCTTGCGAGGTAAACAATTGCTAATTACTTTGCGGTAAAACTGTGATTAAAGCGCCCGATTCTTCCATTTGGCAGTTTCCTGACAAATCTTCTGTAGAATCATCCGGATCAGTCCCAACCGGACTGTCGGATTGAGTTTCTGTAAAAATATTGATGTTATAATTTCGATTTACTGAAGCTCGCGAATTTGCTACGCACTTTGTGTCTGCACGAGTGCGGAGTTCGCCAATTCCACTTCAGCCGACCGAGATTTTAGGGACTCTAATTCATGAGTCATTTCTGCTCGTGCTGTGCATGACGAAGGTGTAAGATGTTTGTAGAGAAAAGTTATAGAACCGTACACTCACTTAAGAGCCGTACTTCACATGAACGACTGGAGGAGCGTTTTCCACAGGCTTGATGTTTCTGAACGGGCTTACATGCAGAACCAAATCCTCAATAAATCTGACCAACGCGTACTCCTGGTCGCTATCATAGAACAAAGATGTACATGAAGTTTAACCGTTTGGTATCAGTCGGATAACGGTAGTTCCTAGTTAGTCTGTACCAGTGGACCAATATTACAAGGCTTCTAGTGTGTATCATTTCAACCCACGTTGCAAAGGGATAAAACCCACAAATAGCTCGTCATCAGGCGGATAAATAAGTTAAAAGCGTTACTCTTGTGAGACATTATTTTGGAATTCCTCAACTTGAACGTTCCCAAGACTACAAATGTTGGCCCGACCATAAATTCGATCAATAATGTAAAGTTAACTATTGTAGTACACGACAGTGACCAGCGAAATTGGTGTATATGGGGCATAACTTGCGAAATTTGTATGTGAAAGGAGGTGAAGCCATGTAATTGAATTTTCGAGAGGGCCAGCCCCGCAAAATTCAGTTCTTTACGGAAAAAACTTCTCAAAATTGTTCTTGAACGAGCCAACTTCACCATTACATACTTTCGATGAGCCGAATTGGTTTTCCTAGTTGCCTAAACTCACCAAATTGATTTTTTTGGGAGGTAAAATCTGACGAAATTGGCTTTTAAAATGGGTCAATTTGACACCCCATATTGTTTTTGAGCGACTCAAACTCACAAAATTTCTCGGGGAGGGGGGGGGGCGTGACCCAATCTCCCAATCTTGGAATTTGTTTTTTGAATGGGTTACAGCGCTATTTATCTTATTTTTTCATTGTTGCATCGAAAGTCATTAAATTGCTCTTATGAGTCGAACGAGACCCAGTTTCTTTTGAATGGGCCAAACCAGCGGTATTTTGTTTTTAAAGAGAGCCAGAGCAATGAAATTTCTCTTTAAAATGGGCCAGTACGCTGGCAATATTTCATTTGGGGGAAAAAGGTGTGGAATCCTGTGAAATTGACTTGTTTTAAGAAAGCCAGCCCTTCAAAATTGGTTTATGAATTACCAAATCCGCAAAACCGGCAAATTATTTTTTTTAAGATGCGCCAGAAAACGCGAAATGTGGTTATTAAATTAGGCAAAAACGCGAAATTGGGTTCTGTGAGCGTCACATCCGGGATATTTGGACGTCGGAAGTGTCCATGACCAGCGGAATCGAATTTTTGAAAGAGTCAAACCTGTGCAATTGGCTTTTAGGGAGTCAAACCTGTGACATTGGCTTTATGAGGAAAACCTTTGAACTTCTTCGTTCTGCGAGGAATAATCCACCAACTTTGTAATTTGATTTCATTTGTGACAGGGGTGGAATCTTGAGCTCAGGGCTGAGCTCCCCCTAAACATTTTACCCAAAACCTGCCCCTATTCTTATCGGGTGTTATTGGGAAATAAAATGTAAGAATTAATGCATCTCATCGTGCTTATAGCTGACCAAGCTTTCAGAAAAATAAAAAATCATGTTTCTTCCTCATTGCATACGAAGTATGGTATTTTTATCTCAAGTTTGATTGGGTGGACCAGGATTAGTTTGACAAAAAAGATGTGTGAAAATAGGGCTCATTTGCGTTCAAAAACACCCTTTATACCTTGGTCCGAAAATCAAAACCCATTACGAGATAATAATTATTCTTAACTTTTTTAAACTAAATGAGAATAACTCGCTTTCCAGCTAACATTTTGCAACTTTTCACTGATGTGAATTCGGACGAGCAGACTTTTTTCTGTCAGGGTTAACCATTATCAATAAAATTGAACCATTTTATGTGGCCTCGAGAGATGCTCAAAGTTTTGCAAATTAAGGATTTCCAATTTTTCAAAGAAAGCAAACCCCACTTTTCCGCACTAAATCTGAGCGTAACGACCTCTTGTGGGTCAGAAACACTTTTTCAACATATCCCTTTCAAAATTAATGATGAACTTTTTTAGTTGAAGAGTAATTTTTAGCAATGATAAAAGAATGATTTTCAACTTCAAAATCGCTTGTTTTGACCAACAAAATATTAACGAGCTTTGTGATTCTCATGGTCACAACGTTGACTTAGGTTGGGCTCGTAAGCCGAACTTTGTTACATAGAATGCAACGCATTTTTTTCATGAAGTGCGACTTAATTTTAGTGAAATCCACCATTAACATGCTAAAAATCAAATGCCTTATCATCAGATTGCGTACCTA
>CM075938.1:32702508-32851153 GCA_038030265.1 Corythucha ciliata
GCAAAACTGACTGGCTCGTTCAGGCCTCGGGATCGACTTGATGGAATTATCATCAGTCCTCAAGCTTTAGAGTATTTAACCGGACGATATGACCATCCTGACATAACAAATCAACATTTCCCAGGATGAGTGGTCATTTTGTGCCACAAAATTGTCCAAGATGGTGAGATGGACCGTTTTCGGGGCGTCGAGAAATGAAAGAGTCTGGTTCTCGGGGGCTAAATTCCAGTTTTCTGCATTAATAGTCAGCGTGTAGCGCGATATTATCAATCTCTCGACTAGGCGAACCAAAATTACTATGTGGACATAGGGTCGCAAACGCTTCGTTTCAGAGTTAGAGAGAATTTTGAGTTTTTTAAGCCAAACCACCTCTTTCCCCAGAAAAGCTTTCTTAACGGTCTAGCCGTTCAAGGTAGAACAAAATGAATTACATTTCTGAAAAGAGCGCAAAATTTGACTTTAGAAAACCTAAGAATAACACGCCATAATTTCTTTAAGTACGTCTAGTTATTTTTTGGAAAAATGAAAAAGTGTGACATTGAATTTTTGTGTTTCATTCAGAGGTGAATTACGCTCAATCCGTAGTGGGTCGGATATTGTTACGGTATTGTAAAAACATGCCCATTTTGTAAGCTTTCCAATGACGTAAGAAAATTTGAAATTGGTTGGATTTTTACTGAGAAATCACACTAAAGGATCGGGAAATTGTCGAAATAAGCCACATTTCACCCACTAGGGAAACATTGGGGAACATTTTTTTCAGACATCACAATCACCTCATTGAGGTTCATGGATCAAAATAATTTCAGAAAAATCAATGATTCATACCGATCATGATCACCCCCACCCATCCACTCCGCTCATACTATGAAATAATCGTTCGGAATTGGTTGACAGTTTGCCTTCCATAATTTATTATTTTAATTCAAAATTGTTTTTTCTGGTAAAAATTCACACCATACGCGTGAATAAACGCAATTGCCATTCGAAAACGCCTGAGAAATGGTGACGGATGACGAGCTAGTACGAAACTGATCAGATAATTTTAAACAATTATTTGCTTATGGAAGTGGTGGGGAGGGGATGATGTTCATTGACATTGACCATTGTTTTTTCATTATTAGTTCATTACTTTGTAACATGGGGTGATTGTGATGTCTGAAAAAAATGTTCCCCTAGTAGGCACAATGAGGCTTATTTTGACGGTTTTCACTGGTTTCCCGAACGTTTAGTGTGATATCTCAGTAAAAATCCAGCCAATTTGAAATTGTTTTTAAGTCATTTGAAAGCTTACAAAATGGGCATGTTTTTACAAAAGCGTAGCAATATCCGTCCCACTATGGAATGAGCAAAATTCTCCTCTGAAAGAAACACGAAAATTCCAAGTCACACTTTTTCGTTGTTTCAAAGAATAACTAGACGTACTTAAAGACAATTATGGCGTGCTATTTACAGATTTTCTAATGTGAAATTTTGCGCTCTTTTCAGAAATTTAATTCATTTTGTTCCATCTTGAACGGTTTGTCCGTTAAAACCACTTTTTGTGGGAAAGAGGTGGTTGGGCTTAAAAACCACAAAATTCTCAGTAACTGTGAAACGAAGCGTTTGCGACCTTATGTCCATATAGTAATTTTGGTTCGCCCTACTTAGTAGTACAACATGTGCAAGTATTGCCGAATCCTCCTGAAACACCCTGTATATTAAAAAAAAAAAACAGCTTCTATTTTTTTTCACCTAATAGCACTAATTGGTATAAGAATCGATATTTTTTCCGCGTTCTCATGGTCTTTCACCTGCACGCACCACCAAAAAATTGGAATTTGGATCGAGCCCTGTTTTCTCTGTGTCACAATCAATTTATTACAAAAGAGATATAACATCGTTTTGCACAACTGAACTTGTACGAAACTCTCGATACGTGAGAAAAGTGAATTTTGAATGTTAGTGCCATTATCTAAGCAGTACCAAAAATATGCGCGTGTCGTAAATCAGTAACTCTTGAAACAAATGTCCCTATTTTCTAACGATTGCGTTACAAATTTTCTACCCTTACTCTGTCATTGGGACGCACGGATGCATTCGAATGTTTTTCGTTTGCTGTTCTTACTATAAACACAAGTAGTAGTACGTATTTATAAAAGAAAAAACGTAGATTTATGTATCGCGAAAGGTCACCACAGGGGTTATGACCCTGTTAATTCAATCTGTTTTCATTGGTTTAATTATCTCAAGGTTATAGGTATGCACCGGCCCCTTTCGGAGTAAAATATCAGGCCCGATGTACGATATATAATGGTCGACAAGTCTTAAGAAAAAATCCCAAAACATTTTTTGTTCTTCCAGTTTAGGGATATCCTCTCAAGCAGTGGCGAGGCGTGACTTTTTTGTCTGGGTAAGCACAGCCCAGATGTTGATGGTGTTGGGCGGGGGGGGGATGCGAAACTAAAATTCTATTAAGCCTACAACACACGATGCAATATTTTATGCAAGTCTCCCAGCGAGAAGAAAAAAACATACGATCTACACCCGTGACCGGATGTTTTTACCATTTACATGCATGCAATCTTGCTTCAAAAACTGCATCTTGTGATCCGGGTTTAGTGACTAGAGCATACTATGTATAGTAATGTAACATACTATACGTAGTAATTTAGCAGTGTTTAGCAAGCTATCAGAAACTTTAGCTGCGGCCACAATTCAGTTTCCGCTCAAAGAATCATTTTAAGCCAGGTCGCAGGACTTGCCTCTTGGCGGCACACTGCGTAAGTCCCTCCCAACCACCCCTCCACCCAGCCATGGTGATTGAGATAACAAAACGTAAATGTCGAATGAAAAGTAAATTACGTCAGGTAATAACATTAATAACGGATTGCACAAGTTCTCCAAGGTGGAATGGCCAAAAAATATGTACCTACATAATAGACCTACAATCGCGGTTAGACAGAAGCCATTTGGGACCACTGTGTGCTTAAGATTGTTGAAAACAGCTGTCATAAAAAGTAAAATAAAATAATAACGGGTTCGAAATATATCCTAACAAAGTATGTTCATTTAAACTCGAAATCCAACCTTCTCTCTTTCTTTAGGAACTCTCGAATTACTTCATCGTGAAAATTAAAATTGGTTGAATTTGTTCGAATCGATTGAAGGACTTTTTTTTCAATACTAATGATCGCAAGGTCGCTTAATCGATTTTGCCCCATAGAATTTCTTTGGTAAGTTTTAATTCTTTTTAAAGCGGAAAAGCTACGCTCGACTGAAGCAGTAGTATAAGGAATGGTGCAAATCAACCTACAGAGCTTCGCAGTTTCAGGCAAAACTTCTTCCAGCTCATTTTCGAATATGTAAGATGAAATTTCACGAATTTGTTTATTGCACAAATTTTTTTTATTGTAAACGACATTAAGTTCAGATTTTAATTTTATGGAATCAAAAACATCACCGTAGTTACGGAAAAGAGAATGGAAAGAGTCGGCCGGAAAGTGTTTGGAATACAGTTCAAATTTGGAAGAATCTAAAAGTTGCAAAAATAGTAAATTCTTCAAGTTTCCAAAGCGTGTTTTGATATTGGTAGCAATAGTGTCAATGATTTCGCAAAACAGTCGTTTCTTTTCTTCCTCCGGCGAGAGATTAGAACGTCGCCTTTTGGAGGGGGGGTCGGCATTCTCCGAACTAATTTCAAAAATTTGTGGAAAATCATTAGCTCTAATGTTTTCAAGAATTTCAAGGAGATTTTGGACTTCTTTCAAGCAAAATTGAATATCAAGAGTTTTTTTTTGAAGTACGTCGAATAAATGGCGGGTATGATCGAAAATTTTGGAAAATAATTTTAGTAAAAATGCAGCATCCAACGAAGACAAAAATGAAAGAAACCCATAGATTTTGCTAAGGGTATCTTGGTCCCACCCCCCAGGATTGGTAACAATTGATTCGAAAAACGATATCAAATCCTCCCTATGCTCTTCAACAGTATGGACCAGTCGTTCGCTAAAATTCCATCTAGTGGGAGCCAAAGTTGGAAGTCTTTTTTTGACTACCGAATCGAAGAACGAAATTCTCTTGCTCGAGTGAGAAAAGAAACCGGTGAGCCCAGACAAAGTAGAAAAAAAAATTTTACATTGGGGAATGAAAGAAGAAGAATCGGCAAGAACCAGATTAAAACGATGGGATAAACAAGGAAAGAACAATCCAGTCGGATATACATCTCTAACTAAAGCTTGAGTTCCACCTAACTCACCTGCCATTACTGCGGCCCCATCATATGTTTGAGCGACTAACAAAGGTTTTTGTCCATTTTGTACTATGCTTCTTACAGTGGAAATAGCTACATCGGCCAAGGCTCTGGCTGATCTGTTTTCGTTTACATCACTGAAGCTGAGGAAACTTTCTCGAATTTCGTTATTTTTGTCAACGAAGCGAATGACAGATGACAGTTGCGACGTTTTTGAAATATCGGTAGTCTCGTCCAGAAGGACTGCAATAAAATCTGCATTTCGGATGTCGCTCAATATTTCATTTTTTAAAACGGAGGAAACGGATTTTATTAAATCATTTTGTATGTCACTAGAGAGACCGCTAAAAATGCTTGAGGTGGACGAAGAAAGATGTTCTCTTAATAACGGGTCGTAATCAGAAAGGGTTTTAATAAACTCTACATAATTGCCCTTGTTAGGGGAGTCTTTGGTTTCCTTGTGGCCGCGAAAAGGCAATTCTTGTTGCGCTAAAAGGCAAGTTACGTCAATAAACCGTTTCAGAATTTCCCGATTTCTTTTCACTTTATCGTTGTGCAGCTGGATTGACACTTTTCTTTGACTATCTAATTGAGCAGAAATACAGCTTTTCCCGAATTCCTTGAGGGAGACGGCTGATGAAATGTGGGCTTCCGACTTATCGTGCTTAGAACATGCTTTAAACAAATTGTTCAAGTCGTTGTACCCATCGCTTGACCAAACGCTTTTACCCTTGGCGAAGAGGAGGCAGGGAAAACAAAAAAGTTTTTGGAAGCAAGAACAACCGGTTAACCACTTCATTTTGCCGTAAATAGAGGATTGAAAATGTCGGACAGCGGTTCTCTGATTTATTTTAATTCCCTTTTCGATTAATAAATGCTCGTGAGGAGGGATTTGGGAAACAATGTCTTTTTTTTCTTGAAATGAAAATGAATGAAAAGGCTTATCTTTTAACCGGCGAATGAGGCACGGACACGAAGACGGCTCCATAGTGTTGATTCCTGGACTGCACGGATGATGGGATGATTTCAAGGCACTCACACTTTCACTCTGTTTCAATAATTAGGAGGCATTTAATGAAACAATAACTGAAATTATAGGAAAAAAAAAAAGAACGCTAACGAAAATGATAAAAAGCTACACGGTCAGCAAAGAAAAAAAAAAAGATGAAAAAGGGTCCGACGTTAAGCATCCGGGAGGGGCGATCGCGGGGGCTACGGTAACCGCCACTCCACTGCAAGGCTGATGGAGAGAGGTGGTACGTGTCCTGCGCAATATCAATACACACACTTTTGGTGTGCTTCCACAACGAAATTAAAAGACGAGAACCCCCCGGACGTCATCCTTATAACGCGTGTGGACGGGACGGTGCTCCCACTTGGTCAGGGTCCGTATTTCTTGCTGTGCATCCCCAGGTCCTTAGACGACGAGTTTTCTTGTTATTTCATCCATTCCCTTCTCCCAGCTTTCAATTTTTCTCACTCTGTTCCTTCCATTTTAATCACGGTACACTTATGTTATATGAATAAATATGTGCAAGTATATGAATAAAAAAATTTAAAATACATTTCAAACCGAGGCACCTAAACATAACTACTGGGAATTCTGAACGGTTTCTCCGGAGGTTTTTTCTAGAACGCTCATAATCGTCTCCTAAAACATCTGTATACTGAAATTTAAGCTGTAAGCTTTAAGTGTAGGTGGACTGCACGACTGCAGCACATTTTTGTGAATATGGCATGCCATTTTCCCTTTAAAATAAATTTAAATCAGGTCTAAAATATAGTTTTAAAAATCCTGGTCACATCATTTTGTAACATTTTTGGAAATGTTACAAAAAAAAAAAAAAAATTAACCAGAAAGCCCTGGGTAAACACTGCATACCCTGCATGCCCCGACGCCTCGCCACTGCTCTCAAGCTAATTGGTTGGGTAAAAAAAAAAATCTTAAGGAACAGGAAGTTAATTAAATCGTCTGATACATGATTTGTCGTTCAATGAAAGGCCATTACAGATCCAAAACGTTTATTTCCACCATTTAAAAGAATTATTATCCCCCCTCCCCCAGTGCCTATTGGAGGCGAGCAGCGCTCCAGCGCTGTGTCAATGGCAAGAAGATGAATTAATACAGTCCAGATCAAATGCAAAAAGCCTCTTGATTACAAGGGAGCTTGAGTTCAGTTTTGTTATTTTAGTGCGTTTTTAATTATTTATTCTTACTTTTTTTCGCGAAAATGCTGAGAATTGACGATATTTGTGAAGTGTGCGATTTCACGCATTAATCTGGAAATTTCATGGAGGTCGAAGAACTTATAACTGCTGGGTCTCGTTGTCCTCACAGGGAAATTGCCTTCAGATGGTGAAGGCGTTCATCTCGCGTGCATCGTCAGGAGCTCTTCGTCGCACAACAACAAGACAAGACTTAGCAGGTTGAAGGAGTTCTAGCGAGCCAGGCCAGTTGCTTGAGAGTTACTAAAGTCAAGTGTAGTAATTGTAAGGCAGGCAGCTCAGGCTCTTGCAAGCACGTTGTTGCCTCCTTGGTGTCCGTCATCCGGTATGTTATAGTTCTTAATTTTTTTTTGCTGTGTTTGAAGGGGAAAAGACATTTAAAATTTGTTTAAACACCCGTTTGTGTGGCCACAACGTGGTCCCACGTTGTGTGACTTGATGAGTATGAGAGAGGAAAAAGGATACCTGGTGCGTGCAGCACTGTCATGTAGCAGTAGCATTTCGGTCCATGATTTTCTTCTAATGTGGAAACTTTTTCCACTATCATTTCCGGGGAATAATGAACCGGTACGGTTTTATGATTTCTCTTCGTTGCCGTAAGCCAAGAGCAGGCCAAGCCAGTGGCCGAAATTTCTTAGGTTTTGTCGGCTATGCTTGGTAACCCAGGATGTATACTTGTGTAGTACATGTAGTAGAAGTAGGTGCCTTCAAGCAAAACAAAAAATGTGAGAACTACAACATACCGGTTGACGGACATCAAGGAGGCAACAACGTGTTTGGAAGAGCCTGAGCTACGTAACTCCTGCCTTGCATCTACTACACTTGACTTTAGTAACACTCAAACAATTTGCCTGGCTGGCTAGAACTCCTTCAACCTGCTCAATCTTGTCACGCGACGAAGAGCTCCTAACAATTCACACGAGATGAACGCCTTCAACATCTGAAGGCAATTTCCCGGTGAGGACCAAGAGAGGCAAAGAGACCGGCCGCTATAAGTTCTTCGGCCTCCTTGAAATTTCTAGATTTACGGGTGCAATCGCACGCTCCAAAACTTTCGTCAATTCTCAGCATTTTCGCGAAAAAAAAGTGAGAATAAATAAGCAAAACCGCACTAAAATAACAAAACTAAACTCAAGCTCCCTTGTAATCAAGAGGTTTGTTTACATTTGATCTGGACTGTATTAATTCATTTTCCTGCCATGGCCACAGCGCTGGCGGCGCTGCTCGCCACCAATTGGCGATTGTAGCTATCACTAGCGGTGTGATAATGAAACCGGTACTCCCTACCAACGATGTAATTAGGAACTTGCATGGGTCGGAATTTTCAAGGGAGAATAGTACATTTCATAACAAGTGCGGAAAGTAAGAAATATCGTGCGAGTGTTGTTAGACGAACGAGACGCAGTCGAGTGAGTCTATTACACGAGCATATGATATTTCACTTTCCGACGAGTAATGAACGACGTTTTTCGCACGACGATGGGGAATTTATAGGCAGGTACTCATTCTGGAAATGTTATGGTATTTACGTGTGAGAAACCCAAACACAGTGAACAAACCAACAGGCACAGACAGAAAGAGGAACAAAAACAAAACAAACAAAACAATAACAATAACGTCATATCACAGAATACAAGTTGAGACATTCAAGAGAACATAATCTGTGGACAGCAAACATTGGTTAACTGTAAAAAAAAAAAAAAAAAAAAAAAAAGCCAAATCAGATGTTCTCCTAACACACACCCGTGCCTTTTTCGTTTTTTCCGCACGGGTTGACGAAAACAGACACTTTCGAGGGAGGTTTTCAGTGTGGTTCTCATCACTTCCCGTGCAAGTCGTGCGAAAATTTTTTTTTTTTGGTCAGGTAGAACCTAAAAATGAACTTGGCGCAACTAAGTGCTCTCAAAATCACGCCAATAATCATTAAATTGGTCATAAAAATTCATTAATTTTCGCACTCGACACTTCGCCTTGTGATTGGCTGAGTGTCCGTGACGTCACTTAGTTCAACTTTTTCGAGTGACTGTTATTGATATGGAGATTCATAGTTTCATATTCATCTTCTTTCATTATTTAAAAGTAATTTTACACATTAAAATGGAATTAAATAGTCCGTCTGAACTTACAGAAACTGGGCTCCGCAGAATAGGTATACTTATTTTCTCTTATCAAATTATCATTTCCTTCTTTTTGCCTTAGTTATCACTTTACGATCGCTGTTTCAAGTCCAATCTTACTATTGCTATACTTTTATTCATTTGCTTTGAGGCGTAATAAAATGTGTACAAATACTTCTTCGTACCTCAATGCAAGAGCACAACTTTAAAAACTCCGGAAAAACTATATACCTAACGGTGCCTATGAATAACACAGCTCCGCCGAAGTGGTTCAAAGCATGCAGGCGAGAACAACATCAAGTTGAGAACTTGATGTACCTACAATAGATTTGTTTGGTCACATGATAGTACTACATATTAAGCGTCTCTGCTCTTTCAAAGAGTAAGTAAAACAGTACAGAGGAAAAAACTCATATTCACCGTACAACTAGTCTGAGAACCTCCATAAATCACGCCCTACAAACTATTCTAATGGACTATTAGGCGTTTTCCATTGCAGGAAAAGTGTAACACGAACAGCATTTCATTGAAATTTCTGAAAATAATAAATGAAAACATCTGTCAATGCTGCACTTTTCCTTCACTAAAGACCGACGGCATGCCGAAAACCACTTGTTCAACTTTTCTGAGGTTGTACATCAAGAATGCACGGAAAGACCGAGCCGAAATTTTCCTGTAAAGTTTACTCATGACAATGGCTTCTGCTTCAATGGTACCCGTAAAATTTAATGTGCTGCACCAAATACCGCCGGTGTCAGACTAGTTAATGCTGTGGACCGCTGCAAAAAATCCCAACATTCCCCACGAGAATTCAAGAATATTATTTATTCCTCCTTTATTGCAGTATAAAATTATTCGTTGAATAGGAAAATGTAGATTTGGCACAACAGCTTTCGCTGTACCCCTACGCTTCTATTAAGGTGGTCAAAGCGCCCGAATATTACCGTAGCGCCCGGTGTTCACGCTACTTTTAGAGCACTAAAGTATGCGGCGCGACCCAAGCGATGATTGAAGTTGCCACAGTAAAAACAAGTGGTGCGTCCTCGTCTTTCGGACGTTGGTGGTTGACATTATTAATTGCGGCGTTGTTACCCTTATGCTAAGGGGTGACCACAGTAAAAACCCCAGCTTAAGTTTTATGATACTAGTCAGGGGCCAGAGTAAGGATTGCAACGTTCACCGAAAATAACAATTGGGTGGTGACCACAGTAAAATTTGTCGAGCCTTACATCAAATAAACACAGTGGGCTCAGTGTACGCTCTAAAATAAAAAATAAAATAAATGCTTGATCAGCGAAAAAGTTCAGCCAGGACTTAAGGCAGAAAAAAATCGGGGTGGGGGAGGGAGTCACCCTTCACGCTTTCAGTGTTCAGTCTTTCAGTGTGTGGGATGTTTGAGGTTTGTACCCGTTCGTCTGCTTGCTTTAATTTCGTTGTAAGCACAGAAAATACTTAAGCATTAATTTATTTCATTGAGATAAACTTCTATAATCCTTTTTTCCCCTAGTTATTATAGATTTCTTCACTCTGAGTTAGCACGATAACTCATACAAAAAGAACGCTAGCGAAATGGGTTAGTGCACAAAAATCAATGCTAGTAGAAAATAAGGGTGCATTCATAGTGAATCACCTTCACTGCGATACCTCGATGAGCGATGCCCCGATGAAACATCGATGAAGAACAAACATCAATAATTGTATGGGACTGTTCATAGTGAAGCACCCTCACTGCGATGTGATCTTCGATACCTCGCTACTATCATCGATGATTTGAACCATATGGTTCCTCGACCCCCCTCCTGCCCGTTGCTTTTTTTTTTTCAAAATAAGGGTTAAAGCTTGAAGGAATCAGGTGTGTGTGACTTATGTAAATTGTGTGAAGGTGGACTTTGAAAGATTTTGAAAAGAAAAAAAAAAAGCAACGGGCAGGAGGGGGGTCGAGGAACCATATGGCTCAAATCATCGATGATAGTAGCGAGGTATCGAAGATCACATCGCAGTGAGGGTGCTTCACTATGAACAGTCCCATACAATTATTGATGTTTGTTCTTCATCGATGTTTCATCGGGGCATCGCTCATCGAGGTATCGCAGTGAAGGTGATTCACTATGAACGCACCCTAAGGATCGCAATTTTGAAAAATTCACCACATCAATCTATAGCGACATCGTAATAATTGCCTCATCAATTTTGTGGAATTATGGTCTTCGGTTATTATGGTATGTCCATGTTGAATAAAAATAGTATGCGTGTAATTTAATGGCGTTTTCTATTTACAAAAAAAAAAAAAAAAATTCCGCTCTGGAGCCGAGCATTTCCACCCGTCTTCTCCGATACCATATGATAAAATTCAGAGAAGACGGGCGGAAATGCTCGGCTTCAGAACGGAATTTTATGCAAATAGAAAACGCTATAATCATTTCATTAAAGACAAAATTAAAGTTTGTTTGCCTCAATAGCCCTGTACTGTTCTCTGTTTTCTTTCCTACAAGGCACTGCAATCCAAGGCAGTTATCAGGGGCAGGGCCATGATCCATGCTGTACATCTCAAGTAGTATTGGCGATTCCTACACGTGCTGAGCGGAGGTAGGATGAAGAAGTTCTGGCAATTTCCCTTGTGATTTCCACGGGGAGTCAAAACATTTTATGAGATACGAAAAGCTTTATAATAAATTGTGTTTTGATTCACCTTAACAAAAACCACACGGGAAATGGCCAGAACTAGTTCTTCTTAGCTCCGATCAGTGCGTCATGGAATCGCAAATGATCGCCAACTGAAAGTTTACAGTGGTCACCGTTTCACCCCTGTAGTATTTACTTAATACTCCTACTAAACTGTGAAGTGAAAACGAGAAAAATAATACTTCGTGAGCAGTGCATGGTTTACTGTGTCCACCGGCATTCTGTAATATGCTGTACATTTTCAAACTCGTGCGTATTCTACAAGACGAAAAACATAACGATTGCTAGGGACGCTCAAGGAGTAATCCAGGGTCTCCAACAGAATTTTTACTGTGTTCACATGTAAACATTCAAATGCTTCCATCTTACCCTCTCACGTTAGTTTTGTTAAAATGTACTTAGTCATGCATACACCAATTGCTGAGTACTGTCAGAAATGGAAAAGCAACCCAATTTTTAATGTAGTAGAGTTGATGTCCGCGGGTTACTGTGGGATCAAAGTAATAATTCCTTTAAAAGTTTTTCCGTGTGATAAGTCAGCTCGGACTCGATTTTTTTGACGATCACCATACTTCCATTCCTGTAGGAAACATGGAAGTACAAAACAATGGAACACACCTATATTCTTACTCTTGTAAATTTGGAAGCGTTTGCGAAGAACAGAGATCCTTACTTTCTAGGCAACAAGAAGACAAGAACTTCATCTGTTCTGGAGAAGTTGAAAAGGAAAGATATCGTAAACGATCTGCTGGAAACTCAAAGATGTGGAGTTATTGCTTCCGAGCTACGGAAGCATTGTTTTCACTTTTAGGAAATATTTTTTTCTTCTTCTTTAAAATCGAAATTTCCACTTGCATTTCACGTTTTATACCTTCCTGAACAATTTCGGTTTCGTGTCTGTCTGTCTGTATGTCCGCAAATCCTTGTAACAAGCATATCTTCCATAGTTTTTATCCGAATTTGATGAAATTTTCAGGGAATATATGTGTTGGCTAGCAGAGGGTCCCCTATCAATTTCGTCAAAATCGTACAAGGGGGAGGGGGTGAAAAGCGAGGAAGCACTGTGCTATAATCATTAGCAGACGTTTTTTAATATTTATTCAAATTTTTATCATTTCCTTTCTCGAAAAATCGCAATGAAATTGAATAATAAAGCAATATTCACTGTGTTAATGTCATTTGTCGAAAATGGTTCGAACTAAGTGACGTCATCGCACTCCGATATGAAATCAACATGGCGCGGGGTGTTTTTAGCGAGTGGACGACAACGGGGCGAAAAAAGGTAATTCCCTTCGACGCATGTTGCCTCGCATGTTTTAGCTTAATATTATTTGGTTTTACAAATCCGTGTAAGTTCCGTGAGGAAGCTAGAAGAATATTTTGCTCGACGAAGTACCTTAAATCCTTCATTAGATAGGTTGTTATACAATTTAGGCACTTACAATATGAATAATTCCAGAAACAAAACACGCATTCAAAAGGAGATTGAGTCTCTTTGAGTTATGTTGTCATACCGATGTTCTGTAAAGGAATTTTCAAATACGGAAGATCAGTCGTGAACTGAATTACCAAAATAAAGGTAAATAAATACAAGTGACGTCAGTTGTGAGGCCAACACTACAACACAAAATAGTCGAGCATGAAATATAGCACATCACTATTGCTGTTCGCAGACCAACCATTAGGAGAATTTGTTTTTGATGATAAGAGTGTGATGATTGTTTTCGGACTTGTGTAGAGGTAACGACCCGAGAAAAGATAACAGTCGAAGAGAATTACCTTTTTTCGCCCCGTTGTCGGCATCCCTTTTTAGCTGGCCCATAAAATTCCCTACTTTGAAAATTCATATAAATTTAAATTTTCGTTGATATTGAAAAAAAAATGCGCCAACCCTTTTCTATTTTTATTACCTTTAAGGAAAAAATGTTTCCAAAAAATGTGCAAGTGGCTCATTATAAACTTGGATTGCTCACAGAGGACTTGAGGGGCGTGGAGGGGACAGGTAGTCCCCTGATAAACAATCACCCTGTCCCTCTCCTTGTGTAGTTATGGCAATATGCAAAGATATAGAAATACTGGATTGCTCACGATTGACGGGGAATCCGAGCCAGTAGTTGGGGGGGTTGACCTTGATGAAGTCCGCGTATCTGAAACCTCCGTACGTATCGCATCCCTCCAGCCCTCCCCCACTATCCTGCCACGTCACCAGACCTTTATGTGCAATGTTTCCCAATTCTTTACTTATTCATTTCAGTTTATTTTTTGAATTATAACTCGAAGTTAATGCCTTTCAGTTTTATTTCAAATTTCGGACTGTGAAAAATGTATGAAATATTTTGGCTTGTGTAGGTATTAGGTACTGCAGGATGCAAAGATAAAGAAATACTGGACTGGATTGCTCACCATATTCTTTCAGTTAGTACCGCGACAAAATTGTAATTAATAGTTGGTATCAACTGTTGTTTATTATACAGAACAGGCCCTACATGCTGAATTGTGATTTTTAAAATTGGAGAGCTCATTCCCATTGTACGAATAACGTATAAGGAGTTTTTAAATGTGCCGCCAACCCGGACTCCCTCAAGGTCACGGGGTGCAGGTTAGACCGTTTTTCTCTCGTACAATTCAACATTCGTGAGCAATCCAGTAGTTCTATATATTTGGCAATATGGCACTTATTTTGAAACTTCACCCCTCTCATCCACTATGGGAGCTTATTTGATGGCTATTATCAGATGGTCTTTATCAGCCTTGATGAGCAATCTAGTTCTTTTATATATCGTTGCTCCCTCCTATCTTAAATGATAACAAGTTTCGTGTTTTTTTAAAGTGTTTTTTCGTGGTCAACGTCCGTAAAATAATAGGAAAAAAGTAGTCAGTTGGCCTAAAGTGACGAGAACAGATGAACATGGTTTCTGATACTCAGACGTCACGCAAGCTCCCAAGCCTTTCGGCGGTCGACTTTCTCTCAACCAAAGTCGTATAGATACCAAGTCATTTCTCTTTTGATAACACGTGGTGGGAAAATGGAGGGAAAATTGCTCCCGCCAGAGTGCTCAGATGACATTTGGTGCTACAATTTTGGCGGTACGGAAAATGCTTATAAATAAATGAGCTCGATGCATTTTGGTTTATTATTCATTCTGAATAATACACCCATATTTTCGATCAGGAAAACAATTTTACAACCCACCCTCAAACTTTTTCTGAGTACGTTTTAACATGTCTAGATTCCATTTCTGGAATGTCCGCACGCCGTCCGGGCCATATCTCCCCCTAGGATAGCTCGAAAAAACTCGTTCTTTCGCACATAAACTCCACTTGGGATCTAGTTGGTCCTAACAGCTGATCAGTTTGATCATTTAACTCCATGGGTTTTTATGGGCCAAAAGCGGGTCAAAAATGAAGGTTTTCAAGGGTTTTGAGATCATAGGGGTGTGGGGTGTCGATTTTCAAGCCGGATTTGGCTACACTTATGAATAATAAACCCATATGTAAAATTTGCATAGTTTTTATAACAATTAGAAGCGTGCAGCTTATCTTTCGGAAGGCATTCGTGTTATCAATTCAGTGTTTTCTCTTTGAGAAATACTTTTATGGTTTATTGTAAGCTAGTTGTAGAATTAAATTAATACATTTTTAACTTCTAGATGGTAGCTGAAGTGAAGGAGAGGCTCGGTGAGCTGAGGGCCCTCGTCGGAGGGTTCGACCCAAGTTCAGCCGTGGACTCGGAGTTCTCCCATGATATGTTAAATTACCTTGAGTGAACGAGAAGACTCACAAATAATAAAAAATCACCTCATCACCATACAAAACTACGTATTCTATGCCTTCCGAAAGATAAGCTGCACGCTTCTAATTCTAGAAGACCAGTCGCGCGCCTTAAAAAGTTCATTCTGTTGAGAGGATTTCTAGACCTCATACATATTAATAATATTTCGACCGACGTTAAATTTAATCAAGCCGATTCATATGTATTTTCTTCCGATAGGTAAGGAGGGGAGGTAAGGCAAAGGGACTTCGCCCTATTAATTAAACGTTTTTTAGCTTGTTAGATTGGAGATATTAGGGAGTTATTCGTTCACTTCAAATTTAATGCGTATTTAAAAGAGAATAAGGTGGTTGAAATAAATAAATATCAAAGGGCGATAACCAAAGATTCGTAAGTAAACAAAAATGGAGTCGACCTGTCACACCATCACCGCAAAATGCACCGGATTGCGGTCCATGCAGTCCCTGTTTCGAACTCGCTGTTCTCGTCGGCTTTGGTGAGCTGGGCCAAACCGTTACGTAGTTTGCCGGGTGAGGATCGTAATGCAGAGCTGTTTTCTCTCTTATAGGAGGAGGTCCGTTCTGCTCGATGTCGGGTGTACATGAGCTGATGGAGCCGGGACAGAGAAAATGTTAAGGCATTCTGAAGAATGATGAACAATCTTTGATCTTGAAAAGTCTGTTGACTCCCCTCCCCCCAATAACTTGACAAGGTGACATAATTCATGAAGTGGAACTGAAGAAAATCCCAGACATCGCCTGGATTGAAAAAAAAAAGTGGACTTTATTTCATAACACTTTATTCCATGATTGAATCTGTTTTGTTTCGCGATGTTTTTTTAAGTGCAATGTGTGATCCTAGACATTCTCTAGCGTCTGGTTAGCCTGGTGTTTCTTCAATCTCCTCTGTAGACAGAACGTTAAAGTGGGAGCTGCATGGATTATTCCTCAACCCCCCTCCAATCGTTCCTCGTCTGCTATTCGGTACATTTTCTCGCTCAATCCTGGGTTTTAAATACTCGCGTTGCAATCTCCAGGAAATTCCGGATATGCAGAAGCACCATTTCTTTCAAATTTAGTCCCCTTAAGCCCGCCTTGAAATTTTACCTAGAAATTTCTCGCTCTTCCTTCCACTTGTTTTGAAAAAAGGATACATATGATGCCTCGAATCGGCGCTCGTCTAGTACTGGGCATACTTTGTCTAGCCGAGGAATCGTCTGTGAAACTCCCCTTATGAAGGATTCCTTGTCGAAAGGCAGCGAAAGAAACTATGCATGGGCAGGACTCGCTCTCCATTAAAAACTATTTTTCAACACTAGCCTAAGGCGATGAATTAATTTTATACTAAGCCCCTCCATGGGCTTCAAAATGGGGATAATAAAAAAGAAATAATTCAATTTCTTGAACGATCATTCAACCAAACAAACCTAAAACTTCACTTTTAATGTTTTTAACTACTTAAGGCCTCGCCACACCGAACGCGAACTGTCGCGCGGACTGGTCCGCACGCGCAAAAACTATGGTAACGGGGTATACCTCACCCACGTTGTCATGGGTTTTTCGCGAGCGGACCAGTCCGCGCGGCAGTTCGCGTTCAGTGTGGCGAGGCCTTTAAAACACCAGCTACAATAGAAGACAGGACAGAAAAGTCTCCGTGTGTACAGGCCTAAAGCCGTACACCTCAAAGTAGTTAAAAACATTAAAGGCCCCGCCACACCGAACGCGAACTGGTCCGCTCGCGGAAAAACAATGGTAACGGGGTATATCTCACCCACGTTGTCATGGTTTTTTGGCGAGCGGACCAGTCCGCGTGGCAGTTCGCGTTCTGTGTGGCAAGGCCTTAAAGCCGCCTTCACATGCGAGCTGTGACAGCTTAAGCTTTGAGCTGTAGCCAATCAAAGAGCAACCCGCGTTTGAATTAATTATATTTCATTGGAGCTCAAAGCCGAGCTTTTTTCAGATCACATGTGAAGCCGGCTTAAAAGTGAAGTTTTAGGTTTGTTTGGTTGAATGATGGTTCAATAAATTGAATTATTTCTTTTTTATTATGCCCATTTTGAAGCCCATGGAGGGTCTTAGTATGAAATTATTCGCACATATTTGAAGTATGTTTATTACCCCCTCTCTTAAATCCTCTGCTGAAGTGAAACAAAAACGGCGGACGGACATTTTTTTTTTTTTTTTTTTTCAGATTTGGATTCTACGCACTTTGAAACGTAAAACTACAAATTTTGAGGGGGGGTCAAAAATTTTTTTTTGCGATACGATTACAAAGACTTAGGGCCGTATTTATGAACGTTCCTTGAAGCTTCCTTGAGTCAAGGAACCGTTGAGAACAGTTTTGATCATAATAAAAACATCTGTTTTAATGAATTTCAAGGGTTCCTTAATGTCAAGGAACGTTCATAAATACGGGCATTATTGAGAAATAATAAGTCAAAACCAAAATGCTTCGTTTGAACACTGAAATATATTGCCATATGGGCAGACAAGTACTTGAGCAAGAAATGTCCGACTTTTTCCCAGATTTGTTTCAAGACCTTTTTTCAGGCAACATTCTACCTTCTAGGGGTTCGGGGAACGGAACAGATGGTACCTCGACCCCCGTCCTTTCCCCTCGTCTTCTTTCCTCTTCTTAATTCTGTATTTATTACATTACCTACTTAATTAAAATGTGGCCATTAATGTGCGTGGGGGACACGAAATTTTTTAAAAAGTCAAACAGTAAAAAAGTGCGTCGTGTGCCTCCCACACAGAATATCGGGCAAAGAATGGGGGCCCAGATTGGCAAAGACGACTCTTGAGTCTTGGCTGTTATGCAGCTGTCAAGATAGGCAAAGCCTGCGCCATCTGATGGCCACAAGGTTGAGGGTCTGGACTTCTGAACCCTCAACTTCAACTTACAACACGAACAAGAGCACTTTGTGGTTAGAGCCTTTTGTGGTTGGAGCATTTTGTGGTTACAGCTGTCTGTGGTCAGACCACTTTTAGGGGTTCAATGTTCTTTATACTTCAAAGTTTTTGTGGTTAGAGCAGAGCGTATTTTGGTTAAAACATTTTTGTGGTTATAGAGCTTTTTGGGTTAGAGTTGTTTGAACTCAAGGACGTCCTTCGCAACTCCCCTGTCCTCTCTATCACGACACCTCAAGTCGGGTGTCCAGAACATCAACGTCGGGTGATCAGTCGTTGAAAGAGTCTTCATTGTTCAGTAATTAGAAGTATATTGAACTTGACTCAATAAACTCTACATGCAAAGATGCTGAGGTTCCAGCTCCGTCAAGTCGAATTTTATTATGTTCTGCGGAATGAGCACGAGAAGCTCGAACTCGTGGACTGAATCTCTCCTTCATGCCCTCCAAGATTCCTTTGATTGATCCTTTGATTCAAAGAAATCTTCAACATTCTCAGTCTGAGGATCCGGTCCTTGGTTTCAATAGATTGAGAGTTCAACAATACCTTGTTTCTTCAAACATTGTTCTAAACTCTCGATTTGAGTTTCTTTTAACGGATTCATAAAAAATAATGCTTCCTCCGCTCTTTTTTCTGTTTTCCAATCTTACGGTGGATGGGGGTGGCGACTGCCCCAACCTCCAACATGTAGCCAATCTGTTCATACTGTCAGCGAGTGCAGTTTACAGCAAGCTCTCTCATTGAAGAACAAGACCGGTCGTCCACTGGAAGCGTTTTCGAGCGGCGCGACAACGAACGTACATCAAAAAGGCTTGAATGCATGCACTGTACGCATGCTGTCCTGTGCCTGCAGAGGACGATGTCACATTCAATTCAAGACTTTGGGGTGTACGCTCGTTGTCGCGGTTTTGCTCGAAAACGCTTCCAGTAAACGACAGACCTAAAGTGCTTAAGAACCCCCCCCCCCCCAGCAAAAACTCTAAATCCGTCCCTGTTACCGTATGTACCTACATTGGAGAGATTTTGCAACCAGTCCCGTAAACGCAAAAGTTAATTTTTGTGTACGCGTTGATAGAGTAGTAAACATTTTGTTCGTTGAAATGTGAATAGCGTTAACGTTAGCGTTGGCGGAGCTGTTTGCAAAATCTCTCTATTATTCCGAAAGAAATTGTTTATTTTCAAGCCTCAAAAGTTACTCCCATTTCTTATGTCCTGCCCTCCTATGTTCACAGGGCTAATGTAGACGCGGTATTTCTAAGCTGGGTTTCCGTGGTAGGGAGAAAGGAGATATTTTCCCAAAATTTCTCCGTTTTTTCTTGGTTTTCTTTTCATAGAAACATGTGGTTTGTACACTTTTTGACATCACGACAAACGAACATTCCTAAAAATCTTAAAAATTTCATGACAGGACAGAAAAGTCTCCGTGTGTACACGGCTTAAGGGATGAAAAGTGTCACCGGAGTGTCACTTTTTTAACTAATGTTAGTTAAATCAAGTGAGCATTATTTAAGTAACGTAGATAAAACAATATCTCGGATTTCGCGGATTTTTCTCGCCGAAAACCCAATTTTGCGGGGTTGTCCCATTCAAACCACAATTTCGTGGAATACTAAAACCATTAAAACCATTATTGCAGGATTGGCACGTGAAAAAAAATCGTAGGCTTATGGCTCATTTGAAATCAAATTTCGCGGATTTTTGGCACTCATAACGTTTTCAATTTGAATAAAAATCTTCTCTGGAGCAGTTCAGTCCCACCTGTCTTGTGCATTAACAAGTTAGTGTTTTTAAATTCAGAGAGGTCGGGTGGAATTGCTCAACCGCAGATTTTTGTGTAACGCTAATAAGGCCTAATTCGTGTAGTAGTTGAGTTGAGTATTTTCTTGACTTGATTCAAAACAGGTGATTCTCAAATAAGAATGACCGCATAAGTGGCGATGGCGTAGGAACATCTTGAAATCGCGGGTGTGTTGGGGGGGGGGGTTGATGAAGGAAGCGGTGACGAATGAAGAGTATAACAGGTTGCGTTGGTAACATGCAATGAATTTGGCTTTCCGTCGCTTAGGACTTAAGGACTTTAGGCTGTTGAAGCACCATTTGTTCAGTGTTTTTTCATGAGCCAGACCCGCCAAAATGGTTTTGTAGAGTGCGTAATCCGTGAAAATGATTTTTGAATTAGACAAACCACAAAATAGATTTTGTATGTAAAAATCCACGAAATCCGAGGAATTGGGTTTTCCAGGGTCAAAATTCCACAAAACTCAACTACGCCTATAGTGTTAGGGTAGGGAAAATAATTTTCCTAACCACAATGACAAATTACAATTAATCGATTGTTTGTTGTGGTTAAATTTCTTGCCGATTTCAGCACAATGGGAACCTTTTGTTTTTGGACTGCCTGATTGATCGACCTTCATTTCAGAAGAGCACGTGTTTGGGGCCCTAGGGGGTTAATCAATACAATACGGGTGAAAGATCTCCGGGTAAGGAAATATGTTTTACCTATACAATAGTGAGGAGGGGATTTAACACCGACCGTTTAAATAGAAATTTAATTCCCATGAGCCTGAGAACGTACGTAGTAGAAAGTGACGTTAATTTTACAATGCTTCGGCTTGTTTACAAAGGCAGATTAGTATTGGAGACCTACATAAGTTTACAGCTCTCAAACGCCCTCAATAAACCCTATCGGTTACTCTCCTCAGTAAACCAATAAAAATAAAAGTACAAGTCTTTGACTCAATTTTCTTTGATTAAGTTGTCGTTTTTTATTGCACATTCAATTATTTTTTGATATCTTGTCCACCAAAATCCATTAAAGTGTGCTTCTTCTCGAAGTCGACATACGGTCCCCTCGAAAACCGATGACCGAAATTTCACAATGGAAGGTTCAAATCCGTGAGAAGCGTCCTCATGCAGGAACTCAGGAAGTCATTCCATAATGACTTGAATGGATTCAAATACATCTTTGAATGGAAAAATGTTTCTCCCCGCAACGGTCAAGGTTAAAAGACCCAAGCCGAAAGCTCTTTAAAATAATCGTCTTCGCTCAAGGACGGTTAATAACTTTTTGTTTTCTTCAAACCATGGCCATCTTTGGCTCGGATGGTAGTAAACATGTTTAGGAGGGGCAAATATATAGTTATGTGGAAAAAAAAAACTCCTTTAGAAATCGAGGGATAAAAAAATATGACCACACGTTTACAGCGACGAGAGTACGAGAGTACGAGACAATAACATCAGACAGCTTCAAAACCAGTTCTAATGATTCTAGAATTAAGACTAACGACCTAGATGAAATGCTAAGTGGTTTTTCGATCCCACATTGGCACTTATCTTGAAATTCTCGTTCTGTTCTTATTCGCCTACAAAATCGTCTTCTTGGGAACGACGCCGTCGAGTTGAGCCTTTAAGGAAATTTCAAAATAATATCATTTTGAAAATTCAGCGTTCACATCAACTCGTCTACCAGTAGCTGAGAATTAAGTTGGTTATAGAAGGCCATTTCGCGTTTATGCCTTTTTCCCTCAAGGTCCATGGCCCAGCTGTGTCTTTCCGTGGCTGTCTCGATCGCCTCCTCAGTCATTTTAATCTGGTCCATCAAAAAGGAACACTCTTTTTCGACTTCTTCTTTCTCGAACGCGGCGGTGTCTTCTTTTTCAGCCTTAAAAAAATAAAGTTCTATCGCAAATGAAGAAAGAAAAAAATGGTTGGAGGTGCGGAGTGCTAAGTGATTGAGCTCACGTTGACAGCCGATTTAATTCCATAGTTTCTTCCGCTTTCGTAGAGAGCGTAGAAAGCCGCTATCGTCATATTTATTTCATTACGAATTCTCAAGAGAAGAAGACCCCTTTCGGCACAAACTATTGTCTCTTGACGAATGAGTTCGTCTTCGTCAAGAATAATTAATCAGCGTTGTGACTTCGCTTCTTTACACAAATATTACTGAAACAGTCTTGAAATAACATTCTTTTCACCACATCTATCCCACGAGGGCGAGCTTGTTGAATAGCCAATTTTTTATTCAAAGCGAAATGCAATTTCATTATTTCCGCTCGAGTAAAGTTTTCCGGCGACACCTGTTTTGAGATTAAGACAGAACAAAATTCGGTTATATTCCGGTTCCAGAAAATCACCATTTCTATATATTCCTCTCCATCTATTTCCTTCAGGCTGGGAGGAATGATTTGATTAAGAATATTTTGAATTTCGAGAGACCGTTCTTTCGTTATTTTTCCTCGTCGAATCTCGTCTTGTATTTCTAGTGGAAGAATTTCCTGAGGAGCGAGTGACAAGAATAGTATTTCAGAATCGTTAACAGTTATCCTTCCAAATGTATACCTTCTTGTCCAACAGTTTTCCGTCGCTATCTCTAATTTTAATAGGTGCCGCGAACCTCGTTAGGATGTAGACATTTTGGCATAACGATTTTTGACAATCCATTGAATCGCCACTGAAAGGGGCACATATGAGGGAAAATATTTCATCCGACTTAAAAATAACAAAACCTTTCTACACGAAGCCGGATCTTGAATAAGGGGCCTTCCTATACGTATAAGCTAAATGACCAACGTTTCCAACGGAAACGCTGATTTTTCCGTTCAACTTTGACTGCGGTGGACAAGTCGTTTGCACAAGTTTGAGCATGGGGACAGGGCTTATAAGGCCCAAAGTTCCAAGTTGTAGGCAGCTTCGGGAAGTGGGTGATAGCTGATGGGCCTGGAAAATGAACAAGACTCGTCGACGACATTCAATGAATAAGATTATACTATAAGTTACTCATGCTTCCTTTCTAAAAAATAAAATAAAACACTTCAAGGTCAGTGCGTAATTTTCTTCTAATGAAAATTGAAAGTGAAGAAAGTGACATGCCTGTATTCACGATGGAAGCGGATAGACTCCGAGGCGAGTAAAAGCTGCGACCTTCCCTAGTTAATTTTTATCCAGAGCGGCCTCAGAACCAAATCTAGCATTCATGGTCATTTTAGAGCCTACTTCCGTGGGAAGTTCATATTATTTGCTATCGTCGGTCAATAAAAAAAAAAGGTAGCAATATCAATAGGTTCGTGCATATTTTTCGGATCTACACGTTATGAATAGTGCACCGATTTGTAAAGTTTTCCATACAACCTTGACAGGTATAAAAGAGAGGGGGGATTCGATAATAACACTCCATTGTATTGTTAAACGTGATGGAGAGGGGGGAGCTGCCTCGGCTTGGATCAGGGGTTAAAAGAAAATAAAAAATACGTAGAAAAAGTTAATTTAAAACTTCATGTAAACATCAACGCTGAAAGATAGCCCTCTCAATAAGACAATGGCAATGTGTGTGACGGTATATTAGGTTTGTTCCAGCGAAGTGCTTGTGGCAAGTTCAGTACTTGTTCGGAACATTAATATTTTGTTCAGAACAAACTGCGATTAAATTTCACCTACGTCTTGTTGGAACCCTCCGAAGAGCAACGAGATCTTCTGTGAATGTGTCAATATGGTTATGGTTATACCAAAGAAGGGTTGAATACTTTTGTTTTCCGGCCTGGCCTCTACTTATTTTAAGCTCTAGGAACTCTCAAAATACGTGTTAGGGATCCAACATTTTCACTCGTAATTAAAAACAAAATCGAATAACTTCAGTTTATCGCTTAGCTACCAAACCTACATTCCAATTTATTAAGGAGTAAGGCGCAGGCGCTGAATTGTTTACTCCTCATTTTGTGTAGAGTAAATTATTCATGTTCAGAACATGTCCCAAAAAAGTTCTACGGCTGTTATAACAGAGAATAGTTCGTAATGTGTTTTGAAATAAGCTTGCTGGAACGCTTTTTTCGTATCACGCATGCGCGAGCAGTTCTGAACTCCTCGCTGGAACAAACCTATATAATCTTTATTTAAAAACACCCAAGAGAAGATTCTTTATTAGGAACCTAATAAAGACTAATTTCGGTAATTTTTGCCTTTCACCGACCCCACCTATCTACACACACAGCAAGCTCAAAAAACCGTCAAAATATTATACATATACAGGGTGTTCGGTAATTGGATGCTCAGAGAAAATATGGTGATAGTACACGTCATTTGCGATCAAGTTCACTATTTGACGTTTTTCGAAATTCAGCTTTGCTTCCGAGATATAACTCATTTTGTGTATTTTCTACTAACCCCTATGTTTTTCCGATAAATGCCCTCCTCACGCTCATCAACAGATGCTAGACTAAAAGTAAATAGCTCATTGGAAAGAGCACAAAATTTCCTTTGAAATGAGCTATAAAATGGATAAAATGATCCGAGATCGACAGTGGTAGGGCATCCGATTTCCGAAGGAAACTTGTTATTCGTATTTTCCGTCAAATAAAATTATTTTTTTCCATTCATGGGAAAAACTTCCTCATTTGGTGACCTTTCAAATGACGTGCAACAATTGCTTATTTCTTGGATTTCCCGAGGAGAAATGACGAATAAACTAAAAAAACACAGACACGGAAGTCAAATTCATCGACTGTATTCACTACTTCTTTTTCTCAGAAACTGCTCGCAGCCTGCTGATTTTCTGCTTCATGGAGGCGGGTTAACTGAAACCAGGATTGTGCCTTCTTCCCGCCCTGGCTTGATGCCTTGAAAGGCACATAACCAGGATTAAGCCTGACATGACGGCCGGGAAGTGACCCGACACGTGCAAGTCCTGGTTGTCCTCGCTCCACTCCCCGTCAGCCACACCAGCTGGTCAAGGCTGGTGCGTTACCGGTGTGGACCGCTTGGCGGTGGGGAGTTTTATAGGTGGTAAAATAGGGGCGAGGAGAGATACCCGTACGATGATCGATGGTTGCTACCGGTGAGCTGTTACTTGTTGGGAATGTGAGCGTCGGTGGAGGTGTTGGTTCGCGGATGTCTAGTCGTCGGTATTCTGGGTATCTGGTGGCGCTTGAGTTTGGCCGATGTTCGGGCCTGTTCCCCTCCGACTGCACCATGCGTTGGCGAAGCACAGAAAGCGGCGGGCCGAGGTTTTGCTAGCGACGAGATTACTGAGGTTGCTGGGGATTTGCCAGCGAATTCGTTGAAGACGGTAGAACGGACAGCGGAGAATTACATGCTCCGCTGTTTCGACCTCGCCCCCGCATGGGCAGTCAGGGCTGTCTCGACGGCGGTGGAAGTGGAGCTTCTCGTTGAAGGAGCCGTGACCCGAGAGGAGTTGCACAGCCGGGTAACTCAGGAAGCTTAACTAATAAGGAAGGTTAACTGAAACCAGATCCTTTCATTTTCCAGCAGTTAATGAAAGACAATAAAATTGGAATTAGACGCATCTAATAGCGCCCAGTAGCGACACTGGAAGACCTTCGAATCAGAGAGAATTCGAACGTTGTGCGAAGAGCCCAGAAATCGCCCTCGTAATCGAAGGTTTACGTGCCACGAGCGGAGTCAGGCGGTGGGTCCCTAATGCCTATCGTGCAAAAGGGAAGACGGTGGCCACTTTGAGCAATTTTTATAAAATGTTATTTCTTCTTTTTTTTCAAGTATTTGTCTTCCAAAAGCCATCTAATTTCAATTGTTGTCTTTCATTTAAGGCTGGTTCCTTCATGTCGCGCTAGTGACCATGATCTAGTATCTGGTGTCAGTTGACTGGCCCCATGTAAACATCTGCTGGCGCCAGTCCCGTGCCAGTCCAGTAAAAAAATTCCCACCATTCGACTTACACTGGAAGTAGCCAGTGAGCATTCTAGGGTCTCCCACCCCAAAAAATGAACTGGTGCCATCTGCTGGTACCGTGTGAACGAAATTTTCATCCTCCAGTCCAGCATTCACTTATCATATCAGTCATTTTTACGCTTGTTATCTGATATCCATCGTTTTGAACTCTGCTGACTGGCACCGGTAACTTGAATCGTCTAAACGGACTGGCGCAAATCGACAGGCTCCAATAACTGGTGCCTTTAGAAGCTTTTAGGCTCCAATAACAAGTGCCAGTCGACTGGCTCGCTTACTGGCATCGTGTAAACCAGCCGTTACTGTTTAAGATAATCAAGATTCTAGTTTCAGTTAACCCACCTTCATAAGTAGAAAATCGGCAGGCTGCGAGCAGTTTCTGAGAAAAAAAACGTAGTGGAAAACGACGCTGAATTTGAATTCCGTGTCTGTGACAACGGGGTTTTCCATGTATGGAATGTGAGTTGAGGTGGTGGATGAACAGAGTTAGGGTGAAAATTATGGACTTCGATATTTCACCTTATCAGATTCAGCCGGTACCCTCATATCTCATTCCGTACACTCATATCTGTCATTCACAGAGTTCATTGTACATCGTTTGTCCCTCCAACTTGTATGAGATCAATTAACAAGTAACAACCTTAAGTTGAAATAACAACATAACATCATTTAAATAAGTGTTCAAAAATTCCTCCCCTTGTGGACACTCGGGTGCTCTTTTCTGTATATCTCTGCTGGTTCGACGAATTTCGGCATCTCGTTGTCTGATCGATTCAGCACAGGTCACAACTTTGTTGATCAGCTCCTCGCGTTTCCTGGGCTTGTGTTCGTATACCATTGTCTTCATCCACCCTCACAGACAGTAATCGAGGGACGTTAGGTCAGGAGACCTCGCAGAACAGTTAATTGGTCCTCCTCGCCCACAATCTGCTGAGCTGAGCTGATTCTGATGAGATAGAACGGCCAAGTCCCCGTTCAAGTCCTAACGTAGCAGTTCATCCACGGCGTCTCTCACGGTGAGCCTCGCTTAGTGAATTGAATTCTTACTTTTACTTCAGGCATTGAGGGGAGCATGCTCGGAGGAACACAATAGCCTAAAAAAGGACATTTAACCTGACCTATTCGGTTTGTTTTATCAAAGCAAGTTACATTTTTTTGCAATGAAACTTGATTGCTAAAGTCGGATGGTTGCAAACTTCAACTATCAGGACACTGTTCGAAAGTACACAGAACGGGGTAGTTTTCCACAACTTTACCCGTCGATGCGTGCACTAGCAGCTGATTGATACGGATGTGAAATTTGTCAGGTATTCGAAAAAACTACTTTTTTCACTTTTCACATGGCTGAAATAGCCACGCGCAAGCGACAGTTTTTTATTTCCACGGTGGTTTCAGGAACAGAATTTTGTCCTCTCTCCGAATCCACCGTCAGTTTTTGTCTAACAACCTACGGTGAGCCGTGAATTCGACAATTACCGTAAAAAGTAATGCAACTAGAAAAAAACAGGAAAATGGTCATATCTCGTAACCAAAGCATTTTCGGCTATGCGCCTGTATGACGTTTTTTGTGCGTCCAGGTACGCACTATCACCTGTGTAAGTTTGTCACATTCCTCCTGAATCACCCTGTATATTTATATGGTTTGGGCCTTGTGCTCGAGGGGGGATAATATAAAATAAATGAAAAAACCAAATTGGCAATTCGCCGAAATTATTTTCGCAGAGATTCAGACCCGCAATCTGCAATGCCGCGGAAATTCAGCCCCTGTTTCGTGGAAATTCGTCAGGCTTTGGACGCATTTAGGGCTATCAGCTACCCTTTTCTGCAGTCACAAAAAGGCCCAAGAGCTTTCAATTTTTCTTTAATTAAAACCAGAAACTGTCACTGGATATAGGGGCCAGAAAAAACTTGCAATTTCATTCAACTTGCAAAGTCACATCCCTAAATGTTGCAATTATCCGGCTATTCGAAAGGCTACGGGCGCAGTCCCAGAAACGTGTAATTTCGCGAAAATAAAGGCCAGAAACTTGCAATTTCGTGTCAGTAAAGACCTGAAACTTGCATTTTCACTGATAATATTCACTATTCAGCCAGGAAACATCCAAATTCGCGGATATTTAGCTTCAAGATGTTCCAATTTTTGCGCTGTCTTGGCCGGCTAGCCCAGGTTCCACGAACACACACAAAAAGCTCAGAAACTTGCACTGTTGCGAATATAATGACCAGAAACTAACGATTTCGCGAATTTTCGGATGTTATAGTCCGGGAGCCCACAGTATGAAAAAACCGGGTCATTTGATCGTGTCTGGCACCTGCACGGGACGTTTTTTATGGTCTCTAAGAGATGACACTTCTGAGATCGCCAGAAATGTTCCGTGGGGTCTGGGGCTCAGTATTTTTTTAGAGGACTCCGTATTTGGTTTCTTGAGAGCATCGCTAAAGTCTCACATGAATTATTGTCAATAAATTTATTGTTATTCTCCTGCTTCTGTAGCCAAATATTCCTCTCGACCGAAATGCTGCATAGCATTCTGTATATGTATAAATGCAGAGACAAAATATTCTGTGTCACTAAAAGAAAAGAAAACGTTCTAAGAAAATATACTGCGTTTTCTGACTGGTATAAAAAACATTGATAATTAGGTAACACGAACGCAATAATAAGCTTGGAGTTAACGGACAACTGTAAACACATTTAGGTATTGTGTTCATTTGCATTCATTCAACCATTGTTGTTGAGCCTTGTTTTTCTTCATTGATATTTTTAATTACCCTCTAATTAATCTTGTTGTCTATCCAAGTCACTCTTTCGTTTTAGAGTTTTTCATTAAAACTAGCTTCCGTGTTATAACACGGAATTCTGTTATTTTTTGTGATTTTCTTCTTGTTCACTTTCTTCTGCCGTTTGTTGACATGAAACTTAAAGCCACAGCCCTTCCCCTCGAACCTTATACATCCAGACATTTTAACATAAATTATTGAACAGTGTCATTCGTTTGAAACTGTAATGTCTTGTTGGGATTCAATTTTAATAAACACTCGGGGAATTTTCACAATATTTCATGTACTTGAATGCCAGAAATTGTTGTAATAATTAAAGTTATTCAATAACACGCGTTATCTACTCGAGTAGTTTTGACATTTTATGTCTCATTTCAAGCGATCCATTCTACGTAAAGTTGTAATTATTTGTTCATTAGTTTGCTGCATGGAAGGGGGGAATGATCCATTATATTCCGAATGAACTACATAACAACTATAGCTGGTTTAAATAAAGTAGCTATGATAAAACTGTCTGAATGTTGTTAATGATGGTATACTTTTCGTTTTCGTTCTGCATACATATGTATACAGGTTGGAACAGGATAAGTGTGACAAAAAAAATGGGTGAAAGTAGGCCTTATTTGTGATCGAAAACACCCTGTGATCATGGTCCGAAAATCAAAACAAGCTCGTTCAAATTTTGGGTATAGGTCAAAACAAGCGATTATCAAGAGAAAAATTATTCTTTTTTTCCAAGAAATTGCCATTTCTGCCGAAAACTCGCTGCATAATAAAAAGGACAAATTGAAGAAGTTTTTCCGACCCATGGGAGTCGGTACGCTCAGATTTAGATTAGAGAAGTAGGGGTTGAATTTTTCGAAAAATTAGAGATCCACTAATTGCGAAACTTTGAGCATCTCTCGAACCCCTCGGAAAACAGTTTAATTTTATCGAAAATGGCTATTCCGACAGAACAAAGTCCAAATCCATTGTCCTAAGTTGCAAATGTCAGACGTAAACCGATTTATTTGTATTTAGTTCAGAAAAGTGATGCAAGCCACAAAAAACGTTAGAAAAATCATATCTTGTTGGATTTTGATTTTCGGACCATGGTTTATGGGGCGTTTTCGATCGCAAATAAAGCCTATTTCACACTGATCCTGTTCTTCCCTGTATTTGTACGTTCGCATTAAATTTCGCTCTGGGTATTTATGTACCAAACCAACCAGAGGTTTTACCCCGTGTCCAATCGTCGTTTCAGAGGCCCTATAGAACGCAAATATGCCGTCGGTCTCGGTTTTATTAGTAACATCTTTTCCTGCTACCTCCTTTGCATACCAGTATGAATATGATAAATTGATAACGAATCTCAAACGGCGAAAACGTTGGCCAGAGCACTAACGTAAACATGCAGCGTAGCTGCAGTGTATTCAATTTAAGTCATTTTGTACGTACGCTCGTTGTCGCTCGTTGTAGCGAATTGTAGCGCCGCTTGAAAACGCTTCCAGTGGACGATCGGCTTTAAGCTTCAGTGTTTGCTTATTTCGATTCAAAAGTTACAAAACAGATGACTCACTAATTAGAACGACCGATTTGAAGCTGTTTAAGCTTTAAGCAAATACTGAGCTTGAGCGACGACGACGACGACGACCATGAGTACAGCCCTAGGTGAGCGGATGTTGCGTGTTTAGCGGGAGCGTAATATTTTCATAATATGGTTCGAACTTTTGACTTTGTTGCTCGAAAAATGTTTTTTAACACGCTGTCACCAACTCGAAAAAAACGCACAAACAGGACAGTCCAGCCGTTAATCGCAGTTACGCTTAAACCACCGAATACCTGAAATCGCGGGACACCCACTCACGTATAGGGCGGGGCCTAAATGTTCATTGAATTTATTTGAAATGTGATGAAGCTGGTTTTTATGAATTTCTGTACACTAAATGAATTACAGCCGGTAAGACCATTTTTATGGGTCATTCAATGTTTACTGGTGGGGGGGAGGGGAGAGAGAAAACCGCCCGATGATCGGCTCAAAACAAGCCGATGTGTTCTGACTTCTGACTCGAACGTCAAACCGATCATCGGACGGTTTATTCGAAGCTTCATCCCAAAGTCACACAAACACGCGAATTTTTCGAATGGCTCGAAAGGAGACCATAGGTCCACCTCCCCCCCCCCTCAGTATATGTACAACTAAAATAGAGACGAATAGGGCAACATCAAAACTTTGCTTATTATCCATTCTACGTGTCACGCTAATGGGCTCTCGAATTAAGAAAACACTCGGAAACGTTTGTTAAAATGGAAGTTTTCATATTCTTTTACAGAGCAGCGTACAAATTAAAATAAAATACGAATAATGCATAATTCAATGAATTTTTACTTTGTATCCGTGATAAAAACAACGCAGAAGCTAGTTGTTTTCCCGCATCCTCTTGTACTTTTCTCGGGTAATCCAAATTACACGTTTATTTTACATGATGGGCTATTTTCCAAGTACGGATTAGCTTATTCATTTTCCGGTGAAATCCCTAAATAGCACCTCGAGTTGAGTGATGAAAAAAAAAAAAAATCAAGGAGCAGAAGAATAAAGAAACGCTCCGTTACTCACGTATGTAGAAGGCAATACTAATTGTTTCGGACGGTAAGGTCATGCTTGACGTTTCTCGTGTAAAATTGAATAAAATACCACGTTCGCTTTCAAGTTATAGCGCGCTTGTGGGGCTCTTGGGTTGAGTAGATGAAAACAAAGAATTTTAAAACGTTATACAACCATCTTAGCGAATGTTTTGTTCGTTTTAGTGCATTTTTTGACGTTGATTACTGCGAGAGATTCGGTTTTTAGATTTGGTTATACATTTTCTCTGGAGCATTTCATCTGACTTTTTTAATAGAGAGGCCCTACTATCCCATAATTGTGGTTGTAGCTTATTTGCTCTCCCTGAAACAGGATAGGAGGTCGCGGTTAGTGATTGGCATTTGTTCTATGGCGTCGTTTGCCGTTTGATGCTTCGAAAAAATGTCTGTCTATTTATAGAATCAAAAAACCTGAAGCGGCCCAAACACGTGCACAAAAAAATATTGTGCAAGATAGGGGTTTCACAATAAAATTGAACATGTTTGGGTACCTATGGTATTGATGGGTTGCACAACCATTTTAATTTTGAAAGCATCGGAAAAATAAAGTAAAAACCCAAATATTGCGCAATATGCATTATTGAATGTGTAGGGCAAACGTCACAATATTGCGCATTAATATTGTACGTGCATGAACCGCTTAAGGGTACGCACACAGTGCACCCTCTCCTCGCTTTCAGTTCAGGCAATCAGGTAAAACACGTATAGAAATTAACATCGCGTATGTGCCCATAGTGCCAAGTTTAATTGAGCAGGAACTCCTGGCACTAAAAACCGATGAAGAGTTTATCGGAAAAATTCCTATATTAGTAATTCGTATGCACGGTGTTTCAGCACGAATGCAATATATTTTAATATGTTGTAGTTGTAAAAAGTGGATACCTACACCCACCAATTTTGTCCACATATGTCGAAACTCAGTATATCACCAGTATTATGGGTACCGTCATAGATTACATCACTCAACTGAGAGATGAACTATTTTTAATTTTTTCACACATTTTTCCAAAAGCGGCTAAAAATGACCATTTAAAAAAAAATCAATACGTATGTCATGAATTTTCAAAAGACAAAAGATGATCGCCCTTAAGGCTCTCGTGTTCAAGATATCAGAAATCAGAAACGGGTTATCCTCGCTTTTTGATAACACTGTTAATTTTAATAAACGTGTTCAATACTTCCGTGATGACTTTAATCCCTTATTATAATCCAAAAAAGTCACAACAAATTGGCGACGAGTTAAAACAAAGTGAATCGAAGATTTTTATCAAATTTAATTGTTTTATTCGTCGGAAATGAAAACTCGATAACGACCTCCGACTCTAACTTCAATCAATGATTCTCTCCGTGAGTTTTTCTTTTTCTGAATTTTCGATCTTCCAAAATGGACGCTGCTCAATTCGAACAGCTTTTAACGGCTTTTACCCAGGCCCAGTTAAATCTGGTGCAATCCCTTCGAACTCAGCAACGCATTTCTCCAGTAAATAACGCCTCTACACCCCAGACATTAAATGTTCACCCCTTCGAACATTACGACCCAGCTAAAGAGGCATTCAGTTCTTATATCGAGCGGTTTGAAAACTATACCGCAATGCAGAATTTCTCAGACTCAGGAAAACAAGCCCAGCTATTCTGTGCGTCTATCGGCCCCGCTCATTATAACATTTCTCGGCCCAGAGAAGCTCATCAAAGACATTCCATACGAAGAACTGAAATCTAACTTCATGGAAATGTTGGCTCCAAAACGCAACGTCCTAGTTAGTCAACATTATTTTCTCAGTTTAAAACAAACGGACAATCAAACTGTCACAGAATTTGTTGCCACGCTCCGCCAGTCTCTCTCGAATTGCGATTTTCTTATCCAGTGCTCATGTAAGTCACAAGTCTCAGCTTCTGAAATTTTTCTGCGAGCCCAATTTATTCGAGGGCTAAAAGACGACTGGATACGAGAGCAGCTGTTGCAATCGAACGCCACCCGATTTGATGATTTTGTCGCAAAAGCCATTGCCCTCGAGGCTTCGAGAATTGATAGTCGTAAAATTTCTATGCAACTCAGTACTTTGAAGGTCTCTGGTCACACTTTTTCTCGCAGTTCCAGCCGAGATCGTCGCTCTCGGGTCCAAAACGGGCAATATCAAGGCCATGGCACCAATCATCGCTCACGCCACCGGTACCAGACCCCCTCCCACCATCGAAACCTAGTACCTAATCATCGTCAGCGCATTGATTATCGTGCGCTTGGTATAGATAACCTATGCATAAACTGCGGGAAATCTAATCACTGATCCCGCGACTGCTTCACTGATCGTGATAAACTCAAATGTGACTCTTGCCACAGAAAAGGACACATCGCAAAGGTGTGTATCAAAACCCTCCTCAACGCCAAAAGAGGTGATGTCTCTGGTACACAGCACATTCAAGACGCTGAAGATAGCTCTTCAAGTCACATTTTTGGTCTAGTCAATCACATCGAACCTAAATTAATTGACCTTTTTGAAGTAGTCTCTGACCCTGATAAATACGTCGTCACAGTCATGGTTAACAACGTACCATGTCACTTCGAAGTCGACTCAGGAGCTAAATATTCTCTTCTCTCAAAATCCGACTTTGACGCCCTCAACCTTGACGTGCCTCTGTTACCATCAAACGTATATTTTCGATCCTACTCAGACCACATTATTCAACCGCTCGGGAAAGTCAAAGTCACAGTTTCATACAAGGCGACAGCCGTCGAAGGAGACTTGTATATTGTACCGTCTGGACACCAGCCGTTCTTAGGAAGAACGTGGATCCGTCAACTTAACCTCGATCTTGGTCAAATTGACCGCGAAAGCCGTATCAACGCTTACCCTGCCCCAGCAAATTTCACCCAGCCTGAAGACTCAATTTTAAACGAGTTTGCGTACATCTTTGTTGAAAAAATCGGATGCGTCCCGAACGTGAAAATCAAACTACACCTCATAGAAAATGCAACGCCATGTTTCACCCGGGCTCGCGACGTCCCGTATGCCCTACGAGCAAAAGTAGAACAAGAATTGGACTCACTCGAATCATCAGGCATCATCACACCTGTCAATGCAACTGATTGGGGTTCACCGATAGTCATAATTCCCAAGCCTGATGGAAATGTACGCATTTGTGTAGATTATAAATGTGGAGTCAACAAAAGGCTTGTCTCTGCAAATCACCCGATCCGTAGAATTGACGACGTTCTTCACAGCTTAAGAGATTCCCGGTTTTTCTGCAAACTAGACCTATATAAAGCCTACTTGCATCTGAAAGTCGATCAGAAGAGCAGCGAAATTCAAACAATTGTCACTCATAGAGGAACTTATCGAATGAATAGGCTCAGCTTCGGCATAAAAACGGCCCCGTCCGACTTTAACCGAGTGTTGAGTCCACTCTCAAGTAAACGGAGGCCTATTTTGACGACATAATAGTTCACGGAGCCACAATCGAAGAGTGCACATCAAATTTACGGTCCTGCTTGAAACGTCTCGCCGACAATGATTTACATGTCAACCGCAGTAAATGCTCGTTCTTTAAAACTCGAATTGATTACCTCGGATATATAATTGGTCACAATAAGATTCAAAAATCACCGGAAAAGGTTCGCGCCGTCACAGAAATGCCCCCTCCATCAAATATCGAAGAACTCAGGAGATTTTTAGGCATGGTCACGTACTATACGCACGTTTCATTCCGAACTTCTCATCCGTCACCTATCCTTTACGACAGCTTCTCAGAAAAAACAACAAATTGGCGACGAGGATAGGATTCGATCATTTCACGTAGGAGAGAGGGTTCAAGTGCGCCTGCATATTCATAACCGTGACTGTTGGCAGTTCGGTACGGTTGATCAAAAGCTTGGTCGACTTCATTACATTGTCACCTTGGACTCAGGACGAAGAATAAAACGCCACGTGGACCAATTGCGCTCAACCTTGGTGCCTAAAAAGACCGTCACGTTCGCACCTTCAGTTGACAGTCGTCCGCACAATTTGCCACAGCCTTCGCACCAAGGTCCGATACTGGGCGTTCCCGAGCTTCAACGTGCTGCGAATAATTGTCGTGCAAACTCTGCCGAACAAGCCGAAGACCAACATCAAGACATCGGGCCGGTGTCAAGTCCGCCGCCGCAATCAGACCATTCGCAACCACTTATTCAAGAGCCTTGTCTTCGTCGCACAGCGCGAAACAGGCGGAGGCCTCAACGTTTCGATGACTACGAATGCTACTCATTCGATTAGTTAATTATTTCCAATTTAAATATTTTGTTCTTATGTTAAAAAAAAAATATATTATTATGTCTTCAATAAGTAGGGGAGATTGTCATGAATTTTCAAAAGACAAAAGATGATCGCCCTTAAGGCTCTCGCAACGATATATAAACCTGGATTGCTCATAGAGGACTGGAGGGGCGTGGAGGGGGCAGGTCGTCCCCTGGTAAACAATCACCCTGTCCCTCTCCTTGTGTAGTTATGGCAATATGGCACTTATTTTGAAACTCTACCCCTCTCATCCACTATGGGAGCTTATTTGATGGCTATTATCATCTGGTCTTTATCATCAGTGATGAGCAATCCAGTTCTTTTATATATCGTTGGGCTCTCGTGTTCAAGATATCAGAAATCAGAAACGGGTTATCCTCGCTTTTTGATAACACTGTTAATTTTAATGAACGTGCTCAATACTTCCGTAATGACTTTAATCCCTTTTTATAATCCAAAAAGTCACAACAACCTACCGGTGAAATGGCTGGGTCAATTGTGACAAAAGAAAAAATGATTCGACTCAGAACTTGATGCTCTTCAAAAAATAACAGGATACAATTTTCTGTAGAATGCGTCATTGAAGAGTTGCAAGTGAAAAACTGAAAAAAGTGCCAAAATTAGGAGTTTTTCGCGACTTTCTCAAAACGCACAATTATATTTTGTTGGATCTCTTAAGATTCGCGTTCCTCATCCCAAAAAACATAGAATAAAGTGAAAAAATCAAAGACGAGATTTTTTTCCATGTATGGTTTTTTCATACGTTTTGACTGGACTATTAAGAAATCACAAGTAATTTTAAGTCCGAAAATGACTACATATTGCTATTTATTATACAGAGTGTTTCAGGACGAATGCAATTTATTTCAAAACGTTGTAGTACTAAGTAATTGCGACCAAAATCACCCTATTGACATAGGGTCGCAAATAATTTCTCTTCAAGTTACAGGCACATTTGTTACAACGACTAAACATTTTTTTGTATCCTTAAACTGCCGGCGTTTTTGAAAAGATCACACAATTTTACTTCAGAAAATGTCGATCAACATCATTTTAGTTGCCTCCAAAAATTTCAGTAATTCGTTAAAAATGAAAAAAGAGGCGTTTTCGAAATTTCCTGTGTACGTCAGCGCCAGTTTCTGACCAACTAATCATAGTGTAATTTTGTCGCCAATTTCAGTTAAACATATCTGTGTCGAGAGCTTTCAAATTATTTGTGAATAATTTAAATTGGTTGGTTTTTCTGTGAGATATTGTTCCTAACGTGTGAAAAAACATGGAGTGGTTCATCAATTAATTAAGACATAGGTGACCCTTCCTTGAACGTGTTGGATAGCAAAGTAAATTTGTTGGCTTTTGCTAGTTAATCGGTTTAGTGAGGTCCAATGAGATCCCTCCCTATCATACTACATCACGTTTTCTTCCTGCCACTGGGGTCAGTTCGACTGTTGTTGATACCGTCTCGAGTAAACGTGGCCTCGTCCGAAATATAAAAAGAATAGGAGGAACTGAATGCCGATTCACCAACGCCCCCAGTGCCAAAAAATAATGCGATGAGTTTCGTCCCGTCGTGTAGATTTTGCACTTTCTGAAATTGTTACGGATAATGTTTCTGACCAACTCTGGAAAAAACTCATCTCAAGAAAACGAAAAACATAAGAGCAGCTGTTGGACATGAGCGATTAATCCTTAAATGATTAAAATGCGAAGGTGTTATAGATTTTAGGTTGATTATTCTGAAAGTACATATCAAGTTTTCCCCAAAAATCTTACAAGTAGACAGTCAGAGGGTTGGGGGGGGGCGGTACATTTTTTGGTAGTTTTGTCCTTTGCCACTTTTTTAGACAGGCTATTAAACACTGAATAATCAGCGTAATAACGCAGTAATAACGCGTTTAAGGAAGGTTCACCTATTCAATGACGGTGATGAACTGTTCATCAACGATTTTTGACGGTGACAGTGAACGTTTTTTGTTCAAAATGAGCGTGAAAACTACCTGGAAGCTGGATGGTGACGACATTGTAATTAATACTGTCCGAAAACGACTCTATATTCTGTTCTTAAAAGAAAATACAATCAAATAGTTGGAGCTACGAGGAAAAAACGTTCATCACCACCGTCAATATGGAAGCGGTGCCGCTGTCTGTTTACCGCTCTCTAGGCAACTATAGTTTGATTTAAAAGGGAAATTTTCTACCCGTAATATTACGGCACCGCTTTTCTACGAAACCAAAGCTTTACTCCGTGATTTTTCACTCGTTAGGAACAATATCTCATAGAAAAATAAACCAATTTAAATTTATCGCGTGTCCAGCGTGTAAATTATGAGTTTACTGGCAAAAAACAACTGCACGAAATCGAGAGATACACACTAGTGATGTAAAAACTTTACCTCACTGAAAAGTAGTGGCGTAATAGTACATTGTACACCTAGGCATGAAAGGCGTACTTTTCCGGGCCGAGAAAAAAAGTCCATTTTTCGAGGCCCAGAATACACCTTTCTGCCAAGGCGTACACATGATTTTTTATCCAACGCAAGAAGGGGAAAAAATTACTAAATTAGTATTGAGTTTATTAAAACTGGAAAGTAAAACGTTTGCTCATCTGTACTTGACAAAATACAAAATAAAAGTGCATCTGAGCAAACGACAACGCCTCAGTGAGTGAGAACGACGACGGTCGTTGTGGAGGAGCGAGGAGAGGTGCGTTGCGTGGCAACGAGAAAAACCCCTAAAAGAATTGGAAACAAAATGCAATAGCTCTCCGAAGCGCACCTTGGTGACGAATTTTGGCAAAAATGTTCATGCCTAGACATGAAAATCGTATTTTCATGACAGTTGCGAGTCATGAAAGCACGCGTTTTCACCTCGAGTAGGATAAAAAAAAAAATTTCGTTTGCCCTACGGAGAAAGTGGCTATTTTCACCATGGCAACCTAACGACGAAAGAAACACTTTAATCTCAGCATGTTATTTGCTTCCTTTACGTCACGGAGTGAACGAAAGTACTTTACGTCACTGCTAGGAGTGATGAAATAGTACATTTCATAACAAGTGCGGAAAGTAAGAAATATCGTGCGAGTGTTGTTAGACGAACGAGACGCAGTCGAGTGAGTCTATTACACGAGCACATGATATTTCACTTTCCGACGAGTAATGAACGACGTTTTTCGCACGACGATGGGGAATTTATAGGCAGGTACTCATTCCGGAAATGTTATGGTATTTACGTGTGAGAAACCCAAACACAGTGAACAAACCAACAGGGACAGACAGAAAGAGGAACAAAAAAAAAACAATAACAATAACGTCATATCACAGAATACAAGTTGAGACCTTCAAGAGAACATAATCTGTGGACAGCAAACATTGGTTAACTGAAAAAAAAAAAAAAAAAAAAAAAAAAAAAAAAAAAAGCCAAATCAGATGTTCTCCTAACACACACCCGTGTCGTTTTTTCCGCACGGGTTGACAAAAACAGACACTTTCGAGGGAGGTTTTCAGTGCGGTTCTCATCACTTCCCGTGCAAGTCGTGCGAAAAGTACTTTCCGTCACTGTTAGAAGTGACGTGTTTGGAGTGAGTCGTGGGGAAGTGCCTCACACTTCGCCGGTCAAGCGAAAATAGCGTTCGCAACTCGTGAGGAGTGTCTTTACGCGCTCGTTGTTTGTAATTATCGAACTCGGCTTCGCCTCGATCGCCAAACGCAACTTGCGCGTAAAGTGACGTTTCCCTCACTCGTTGTGAAATATACTATACCTCACTAACCAGGGGAAGAGGGGGTTGGGACGTAACTTGGCAACCTGACGTGATTATGTAGTTGACCGAACGTTATCAATTTTGCACACGAATGAAAATTTGCTCTGTTTTTATTAGGCTTGTGTCAAAAGCTGGGTAGTGAATAATAGTGTACACAACTCGTGAGGGAGCAGAATTGCCTCGCTCGTTTTTTTCTCGCGTGCAAAATTCTATACTTCCCTCACTCGTTGTGTATTATGCTAATTCAAAAATCAATCGAAAACTCACGACATGAAGATGTCTGACTGAAATTGGCGAATAATTTTCAGGTAGTCCTGTCCAAAATCTTGATACACATTTTCATAGCACATCAAAGTATAGGGAAAACTCAGTTTTTTTCAGATATTTTCAGTAGTAAATCAAATATTATTGATCGCAGAGAAACGAGCCACCATGCATTCCATTCAGCGCCAAAAAGTACTTCAGAAATCACATCTACGTCAACTGCATCGCTAAACGTTGGACGTGAGGATTTCTTGGTACTACCAAAGTCAAAAATCAAGTTTTGACAACTTACAACTTAGTCTTAAACATGTACAACTTACGCCTTAAGGCAAAACTAATCGTAGCACGGATTTATGATTGATTTTTATCGACTCGGCACGCAAAACTATAGGATTGGACACCCCTTTCGGGAAAATTTCTTCACTCCTTATAGCGATGAGTTGGCCAACGTCTACACTCCCTTGAAAGGATGCTTGCCACCCCGTATCATTGCGGACTCTTCGAATCTTGGAAGTATGCATCAAAAGGCATTTTTTAAGCCACGTTTGAAATTGGGCTGAATTTTGCCGCTATTCTGCCTTTTTTTAATCTTTATTTCCTGTACTATTCCTATTTATTATATTCTGGGGCCCAGAATATAATTTGTCCGAGTTTCATTCTTTGGGGCTTCTCCAGGTTAATTTTTGGATTGGGGGGGGGGCCGTTAGCGATTGCCGATCCGAAAATCAGTCTGCTGCTGGTCAGTCAGTCCGGACTCCATCTAACGATTCCATTCATCACATCTGATTCATTTGAACTCCCAGCTACTACTAGTTGAGCGTTGGAATTCATGCGAGTTACATCTCTGTAGCGCAATATGAATTGTTTCAAGTGTGATGATCAGTTATCTCCGAAAAAGTCTGTGGTTTGTACTGCGTGTAACAATAACTTTCACGCGAAGTGTACTGATTTCAAGACCTATGATACTTATAAAGTAAATTATAAAAATTTGAAGTGGAAGTGCTCCGGTTGTGACAGTAAGATTGTAACGCGGTCTACTTCAAAGGAAAAGCGAGCATTGAACGTCGAACTATTCGATGTAAGTGTGAGCTCTGCAACTGCAGAAGGGGACTTTGATTTCAAAAGTGAGCTAAAAAAAATTCGAGAGGTCGTAACGGCAATTTTGAAAAAAATGAACTCTCTGGATGATAAAATCAAGGACTTTGAAAAATCCCTAAACTTCTGCTCCGATAAGGTTGATGATTTCAATAAGAAAATAGAAAACATTGATAGTAAATTAAACCTCATTTCAAAGGAGAATAATGAACTTAAAGCGATCAATAGCTCGTTGGTGGAGAAGATGGAGGAGATGAAATTTGGAGTCATGACAGTTGAGCAAAAAGCATTCGAATCTGATGTAGTTATTTCGGGATTCAAGGAGGCCGCAAATGTGGTTAATAACATTGCGAAGGAGCTAGGCATGGACTGTATTGGTGAAAATATTAAAAATTGTTGTTTCTATAGTTTGCGGGACAAAGGTCAGTCAAATTCTTCGTGTAAGCTTATTGTACAGCTTTCTCCTTTGTTGATATTAAGAACAATTTTCTGGCCACTAAAAAGAATAAAAAGATCCTATAGTTAATTCTGTAGTTCCGAATTCTTCGTCGAACGATTTAATTTTTGTAAATGATAGGCTTTGTACACTGGGAAAAAAGTACGGTATTTTGCTGCGGTAAAAAATGCTTTGCGGTGAATTTTAAAGTCATTGCGTTAGTATCTACCGACATTGTTGACGTTAGCGAAAACCGTATTACGGTAAAACAAGGTTCCTGTAAAAACAAACGCTATTTTACTTAATAATTAGGCATTTTAACGTGCTTTGTGGGTGAAATGACTGTAAAATTCTATTTACCGAGACCGCTCGGTACAAATGAACACGTTAAAAATAAAATTTCGGTAAAGTAATATGCTTAACGTCACAAATTGAATACTTTTGGTTGGATAGCGGTAAAAATTGAATTAGATGAGATTATTTATCTCGACAAGTTAGTGAAATTGCCCCAATAATACAATGCCATTGAGTAATGTAACATCCAAATTCCATCGAAACATTCCGCCAATAGAAACACATAAGCTATAATTGGACTAAGTGATCTGCGAACGGATCCAGGAACTAATAATGTTGGCTAGGTTATTGATGGTTGCTCGTATTAGACCAGTATATGTCTCAAAACGTTGTAGTTCAGTGGAGTCATATTCATTCAAGTGATTTCAAATTCGTTGTCTCCGAAGGATGTAGGTATCATTTCTATTATTATATGAGGTAAGTGATAAAATTTTTGGAGACGGAACAGATTATAGTTTTGAAGTATCCGGAGCACCAACGGTGTGCTTCAATAATTTTAAATGGATTGATTATTAATAAACTAATTGGATTTAAATATTATATTGATTTCGGGTTCGGGGTTTACCGTTAAAGACTGGTTGCTTTTAATGTAATTTTTCTTTTATTTTTAACGTACATCCATGCTTTACCGAACTTGTGAGTGGAACACTAGAAAGGGATGGGCATGTAAATTTGATGACGACAGGAGAAAACTCTTTCACCGACCTATAACGGTTAAAACCTAATCTGTTACCGTTACGCATACGGTAAGTCTCCCCACTATTTACAGTAAAATCACAAAGTTACCGTAATAAGAACGGTATGACTTACCGTCTAACCCCCACTACACTTCCTTTCTGAATTGAACTGGCTTACTTGTTGCTTTTAGTTGAGGTTAAGCTCTTATGGACGTGATCAGAGTGGTGTTTTGCTTACGGGTTGTGCCTATTCTGAGTTTATATACTTTCTTTTACATTTTTGACTTTCTTTTATGCGTTTTATTTTTTTCGGTAGGTTTTTAATTTGAGTTTTCTTTTTATACGTTAGTGACAGATCCGGCAATTTGTTGTGACGTCGAAGAGCTCATTTCTTCGTGGGGACTTCGAGGCGTTGAAATCGCGAAAATAAAAGGTGAGTTGCCTCAATGACGTAGCTCGCTGAGCATTTTTTCTAGAAAGTATCGTGTTTTCGCTTTTTCACGTCCCCGAAGTGACTTTAAACCATCAATCAAAGGTTCTAGGTCTGGGAACTCTGTATGAAACTGTAGCATTCAGTAACCATTTTTACGCTTACAGAGTGAAAATTGCTCAGGAATCCAAGTACTTCGAACAAAATAACTTGCAGTATTCCAAGCCAAACACTTTAACTGCGGCATTTGACCACACCGGTGATTATTTAATCACTTCACGAAACTCAGTTGCTTGACTGCTTGAGATATTTTACTTAAAACTAAATTTATGGGTTTATTTCATTCTTAAAACCACCTAAAATGTTGGATATTACGCATTCCTGCACAATTAGTGTGATTTGAATGACTGATGTATTTTGTTTTTGAATCTGTTGTATTTTTTTACTTTATGTATTTATAGGCCTAATTTGAAATAACTTATCGAGAAATACTGTTATACCTGTATGTTACGAAATAATATTATGCCTTATTACATTTTTGATCTGAATATGTCTTTTTTCTTCTTTTTCTTCTTCTTCTTCTTAACTGTTAATTTACAGTTTGAAACTGTAAATTACTGTACTATGTATGTTCGTAGAATTTTAAAGCATCCAATTCATTAAACATAATTTTTAATGTCAATGTTCGGTACATCTTTACGGCGTCATTACATTCAAGATTACCGTCAATGACAAGGATTTCACCGTTGATTTAACGATGTATTCACGGTTAGACTGACCGTGAATTAACCAAAAAAGATATAATTTACAGGTTTGAAATCGCTAAGATCAACCGTAGTGACGGTGAAATTGAAGTAATTTTTTTCGGTAAATTTTAACGAATACAGTGCATTAAGAAACATTTTTAACGTCAGTGATAGTTAGATTTGACCGTACAATTACATTCAAAATTACCGTCTATGACGTTAAGATAAACCGTAAGTTTACCGATATGAGCGGTAAAATTAAATGTATGCCAACCGTATTCCGCTAAGCGTTTGAACGGTAAAAAATTACGGTTGACAAATGCTTACCGTTAAAAATATATCGGTAAAAAAATTAACGGTAGAAATTTTTTTCTGAATAATTTTAACGGTGAAGCACAGTCTACCGAAAATACGGTAATATTTGTGTACGGTAAAAAGTAACGAACAATAACGTTTGGCTAATCACAACCGTTATTTAACGTTTAAATTTCAACCGTTCTTTTTTCCCAGTGTAAGGATGTGAACCGTTTGTACTGGCAAGCGAGAAATTTCGCACGGGCTTATGATTATCGCTTTGTTTGGGTTAAGAATGGTACTATTTTTGTTAAAAAGGATGAAAATAATGCAAAGTTTATTATTATAAAGTCCCCTGCGCAAATACGGAAGCTGGATGTTAATTCGAAACTTGGTCATATCTTGTCTGAGAATAGTTTGTAGGCGGCATTAATTTTTTTGTTCAGCTATTTTGGTTTACTCCCCCCTTTTCTATAATCATGCATGATTTAAGTTGTTTACTGGATTCGTATAGTGTTGTTCCTTGCCGTAGTAATGTGACTTTGGGTCAGGTTGAGAAATATATCATGAACCTGAAGAGGTTTAATTTACTTTGTGTCAACATTAGGAGCATAGGTAAAAATTTCGACTTTTTAGTAGCCTACATTCATGCACATGCCGTGGATTTTCATGTGATTGCCCTGACTGAAACGTGGAATTCTAAAAATGTTAATTTCGTCCTAGATAATTATATTGCATATTGCTCTACGAATTCTAGTAATAGGGCTGAAGGTGTGATGCTCTTTATTAGAGAGGACATTGAAGTGAAAAGTTTTTCTATCAATCCAATGGCAGCCTGCAATTCTGTTCAAGTCTCTTTTGTTTTAAATAATAGTGAAGCAGTGCTTACTTTATTGTACAAGTCTTTTGATCGGGATACAAAATTATTTATTGAGGAACTAGGGGAATATCTAAAGATTTTGGCTCGTTTCAAGTATCAAATTCTATGTGGTGACACGAATATTGATATTTTGAGTAATTCGGAAAGCGCTAATTGCTACCTGGGGGCCTATTCTCTAACAACAAGCAATATTTTTTTCGCCAGTCATGTGTCTATTTCATTCATTTGTTTGAATAAAATCAATGAAATAAACATATGACTTCGACAAAGCTATTGCTTCAGAGTTAGAGAATAAGCCCCCTGAACATCCTTCCGGAATATGGATTGTTTCCTGTTATAAATTGTTATATGCCGAAGGCTTTGTACAAGAAGGATTCGTGCTGGATGCGGATCTGAGTGATCATTTCCCGGAGGCTTTGTCTATTGCTAGAGTACCACGAAATCCTGGTAGTAAAACTAATTCTTTGAATAGCACTTATAATTCTACAAAAACTAACTATGTTCTTTTCTGCGAAATGATTAGTAACGTAGACTGGAGTGACGTATTAACTTGTAATCAGGTGGATGAATCAATGACGTTATTTATTAATGTTTTAAGCCTAGTACACACTGAGACTCTTTGAGTCCGATTCTTTGTGTCTAGAAATGAATATCGCGTGGGTCTCGGCAGAGTCGACTCTTTGTGTCTAGAATATCATATGTTGCGGGTTAGTATTTTTTGAATATTTTTGCATCCCAACGGAAATGGGATTCTCTGATTCATGTTGCGCAACATTGGGTCAGTGTGCAAGTGAATTGAAGAACCTATTTTTCAAATTTTTTATATAGCTTTCTCGGGCTTTCTCGTCTCATGATTTGTTGGCAGTTTAGCTGATTGAGCCCAGCACGTGCATTTGTTCGTAGTTGTCATCAATTGAGTGAATAGGTGTTTGTTCTGGCAAGGTGTTTGGATAGAACATGTTCGGAGCAGAGTTCCCATGAGAACAGCCAATAAAATGTGATAATCTTAAATTTCTGTTCCGAACATATTCGAAACACCTCGCTCTCGTTGGAACAGAACTATTGAGTTCTAATTTTTGCTCCCGAGTTTATTGTGTTGTGGAGCATTGAGCAAACTCTCGAATTCATAGAGGACATGCATACAACAAGCTTTTGCAAGCCCCGTGATTTTGATACGTGCCCTTGCAATTCAAACCAAACCTAAACAGCCATGCATATATTATTTTCCACTGCCCACTTTATACTGATCATCGCTAAAAAGTTGGAATCCCTCCTGCTCAACAAGCAGCGCGTCCCAGCTATCCAACAAAATTTCAGCACGTCGATTCACCACGTTTGCCCAAGGATTGGCAAGCACGATAAAAAACTCGAATCCTGATTCCTGGGTCCCTCCAGTTCAATTCTCTCAAGTTCCGGCATCAACTTCCAGTTTCACATCCAGTCCAGTATTCATTGTCGTACTTGGATGCCAATGCAGAGTGAAACTCTATTCTCTTTTCAGAGTACCCGTCCGCCACCCACAGTCTCACCTGACAACGCCCACTTTCGCGTGGTCCACACCGTGGGCAGTCAGTTCATCCGCTGACAGTCACTAACGGGCCGGTAACCTGGTGTTGCATGTGTCTGGCAGTCCTTCATCTTCATCTTCATTGTCTATTTCCTCACTGCATCATCCGCCCCTCATGAGAAACGCTCCTTCCCCATGAGCATGAAAACTGAACTGCTCGGCACAGTATTCTCCCAGGCGGGCTCTCCAGGCTAAAATTGTATGAACCTCTGGGCGAAATTTCACAATCCGCAAACCCCCTCCCCAACAACCGCTCTTATGAATGGCCGACTGATCGCCATTTCCCCAGTTCGCCCTGGTCGAGATAGCCCACGGGTAGTGGCCGATCCATGGTGGGGGGTTGGAGGACAAAACCCCCCCTTAAGGTCAGAATAATAGTATAAAATAAGAAAGAAATACAAAAAATGAAAAATAGAGGTAAGAAAATGAATGCAATTATAAATGTGAATCGACATTTATCACATCACTACAAATAAAGAAGCGGGAAAATTCATATGAAACCACTGGCTGGGTAAAGGACCCCCCCCCCCCAACCGAAGATTTTGATTTCATTCTTCCAGGAAAAGAAACCCGAAAGATCAGGAGAAGTGGCTACTATATCTTTCTGTTTGACTGGCGGTGTGCAATCTCTCCCCTCCCCCCTCCTACCAGGGAGGAGACAATTTTTGCTTCGACCTCCCCCTTGATAAAATGGTGGATCCGCCACTGGCCACGGGCCTAAGTGATGTTTCTTTCAGCATGGCCCGTTTCTGCCTTTCTGGTGGACGAGACACAAACAATGTTAGTTTAATGAGAGGAAGGGAAGAGATACAATTTCTAAAAATATTCTAATTTCACCAAGTTACCGTATCGAAATTTATTATTTCTTGGATAGGAATGTAAGACCTTGATAAGAATGTGCATATGTATAAATAAAAATATTCACTCTTCCCAACCGCCAGTAGAGAACCTTTAAAACACAGGTACTGCAACACGGATTTCAGCGCCATATTTGGTCCCTCAGTCGTTAGGGTAAACAAAATAACATGAATGAAAAAATTGTCATCGTAACAGCAAACAAACGCGGAACGCGGTCGAAATTAATAAAAATATCCTACTTGTCAATGAGATCAGGTGATAATTATAATCATATGAGGGACCAAGTATGGTGTCGATTTTCGTGTTGCAGTACTCGGGTTTTATAGTGCCTTACCGCCAGCGGCCAGTGCGAAATTTTAAGTTTCCATAGAAACTGCGGGCATTAAGAAATACGAAACATGTGTGGACACGATTCTTTGTTGCAAAGTTGAATCAAGTATGAATCGGAACATGAATCTACGCAGCCCGGACCAGCCCGGACTCTGAGTCGCAACAATGAATCGAATCAAAGAGTCTCAGTGTGTACTAAGCTTTAAGGGCAATAATTAGAGATTCATCGTCCCAATCTAGTTGTAAGTCAAACAGTAAATACTTCAAGAGGAAGTGCTGGAATACTAAAGGAATTGTGAAGTCTATTAGAACGAAAGATAAATTGTATAAGAAGGCTCGAAATTGCGATAATGATTCATTTCTTTGGGATAATTTCAAACACTACAGGAATATTTTGTGTAGCGATATTAAGGCGGCCAAAGTGTTGCACTACAGGCAATTAGTTAATGATGCGGGACGTGATAGGAAAAAATTGTGGAATGTTATTAACGATTTAACTAATTCGGCGCCTAAGAAAATGAATGTTAATAGTATCATTGTAAACGAGACTACGGTTGATGATCCGTATGAGATTGCTCAGTCGTTCAGCAAACATTTCGCTAGCGTTGGTAGTAGAGTTCGGTCGAGAATTGAATCTGAGGGCCGAAATTTGGTGCGTGATCAAATAGTATTTTCCCCTGTAAACGTGTACCTCATTCCTTGTTCTTTAAACCTATTAAGGCTGAGGAAATTATGGGTTTAATTGAGGATTTGAGTAGGAATAATGGTTATGTAGTTGATGGTATTACTAATGAATTATTATTTAGAGCTAAGAACTACATTGTTGTTCCTTTGAAACATATTTTCAATTTGGTTTTAGTGAATGGGTGTTTTCCGTCGTATCTTAAATCTTCATTGGTCATCCCGTTATTTAAGACCGGAGATCGTGTTAATGTTTCGAATTATAGACCTATTTCATTGTGTCTTTCGTTGTCTAAAATACTGGAGAAATGTACAAAAGAGCGGATCTTAGGTTTCATTAATAAACATCATGTTATTTCTGACAAGCAATTTGGTTTTCGATCTGGTTTGTCGACTGACCATGCCCTTTATGAAGTGTCGAAAGTAATTTATGAGGGTTTAGACCATGGCGACACAGTGGTTGTCAAATTTCGGAATTTGTTCAAAATCCTGTGACAGTGGTTGGTCTTTTTTTAGATCTTTATAAAGCATTCGACTCCATAAGCCACGACATCTTGTTTAAAAAACTGAGTAACTATGGTATAAGGGGAGTGGCCCTGAGTTTAATTAAAAGTTATATGTCTGCTCGTAAGCAATTTGTTAAAGTGAATACTTGTATTAGCGATCCCCTTACTTTGAAGTCAGGATTCCACAAGGATCGGTTCTGGGACCTCTGCTATTTATTCTGTATTACAATGATATTTTCTCCTTGAATGTGTCGGGTGTTCCATATTGTTATGCGGACGATACTGTTTTTTTTTTTGTTTTTTTTTCGGGTAAGAGTATTGACGGTGTCATGCGAACCATTAATCTGGATTTGAGGATTAATAAACAATGGATGGATTCCAATTATCTTTTGCTTTTGGATAAATCTTCCTTAATTCACTTTTCTTTTTCTGGTAACGTTGCTTCACCGCGGCTTAGTGATATTGCACTTCATTCTGCCTCATGTTCTGACCCTGAGTCCTGTGCCTGTAATTCACTGAGGTGGGTGGAAGATTGCAAATATTTAGGGGTAATTTTTGACAAGTATTGAAGTTTGATTTGCTAGTATCACGAGTAGAATTAGAAAACTTTACTATAAATTTAGGCTTCTCAGGGACGTGTTGTGTTTCAAAACTTTGAAAATTGTATATTTCGCGCTTGTTCAATCTGTGATAACGTATAGGATAGTTGTATGGGGTAACATTTTTAAATCAATTCTTCAAAAGATTTCGTTGCGCAAAAAACAATTCTTAGTATTATTTTGAAAAAACACCCTTTATACTCATCTCACCTACTATTTAAATAATTTAATGTGTTAAATGTAAGTAACTTGTATGCAATTGCTGCTTGTTCTATAGTCTTTAGAAGTAACGTTTCTCAATTTTTTTATTGATTTTTAACTTTCTTTTAATCCCAAATAGAGCCCCTCCCTTTGCCCGTCCGAACTTGCAATTTCTGTAAGCCGGCTCCCATTTCAAATCAAAACCCTCAAAAAATTTGTTAAACTTACAAAAATCCGCGTCTTCCACGAACGTCTCAAAACAGCAGGAAAAGATCGAAACCTGTAATAAATTCTAGGAATTCATTAAACAACACTAGCTTATTCTGCAATCCTGCTATATGTATGACACGATATTAATCAAATCCCCCCACACCTACCGCTACTCACTAACGTTAGACCTGCCCCAGTGACACCTTTGCTATATATTGTTCCTCCATTTCGGCGATTTATTCTCTCTTAACATTAACTCTTTTACAATTTCATCCCCGTCAAATTCCCCCCTACAATCGAGGACAACAGTTTATTACCATTCTCCCCGTCTTTTTATCAACAAGGCCCTTATCGTCCAACCACACAAATGAATTCTCGTTCACTTTAACAGAACTTCCCGGACTTTCACGCTTACTTTATTATTGGCTGTTAAAACACTTCTTTTCAAACTTAACAACGTTGCTTGCTTACGCCTTGTCTCTTGGGCGAGATCCCTATCAATACTTATACCCGTTCCTTTAAGGGCTTTTATACTTTGGAATACACGGGAAACACTATTCTTATTAACAAATTTAACGATTATAGAACAATTCTCAACCCGCTGCATCCCGAGAAAGAAACATTCGCTCATGCAGCTCCCCTCCAACTGAAATACTTCTCCCATTATCTTTTTTACTAACGCATCGCAGGCCTCCCCTTGTTTATTATTTATACCTCGGAGAATAATATTATTGCATCTCTGTTTATTTTCCAGCGACTCTAACTGGACTTTGATCCCGCTTAATTCATTTTTGACAACACTTATTTCTTCTTTCATCTCCATATTTTCCTTCTTAATTAAACTAACTCCTTCTTGCACAAGTTCTAGGTCCTTTTTAGTAGCCAAGTTAGACATTTTCTCGTCTAATAGGTCGCTCATTAGTTTCGTCAGTTCACTTACTGAGATTTTTCCCACTTCCACGGAGACCATCTTCTTTTTTTCCACAGCTTCCTCCTCACTTGCCGGCGATCGTCCTCTCTTAGGCGTCCTACTGCTCTTGGGGGTGAAGTATCTCTCAATACCACTCATCCGTGTTACCCAGCAGACCTCAGGACTTAATTAATGATTAATCACTCGTGTCGGAATTGTTTCATGTGAAAGGCATGTTGTAAGTCAAACAGTAAATACTTCAAGAGGAAGTGCTGGAATACTAAAGGAATTGTGAAGTCTATTAGAACGAGAGATAAATTGTATAAGAAGGCTCGAAATTGCGATAATGATTTATTTCTTTGGGATAATTTCAAACACTACAGGAATATTTTGTGTAGCGTTATTAAAGCGGTCAAAGTGTTGCACTACAGGCAATTAGTTAATGATGCGGGACGTGATAGGAAAAAATTGTGGAATGTTATTAACGATTTAACTAATTCGGCGCCTAAGAAAATGAATGTTAATAGTATCATTGTAAACGAGACTACGGTTGATGATCAGTATGAGATTGCTCAGTCGTTCAGCAAACATTTCGCTAGCGTTGGTAGTAGAGTTCGGTCGAGAATTGAATCTGAGGGCCGAAATTTGGTGCGTGATCAAATAGTATTTTCCCCTGTAAACGTGTACCTCATTCCTTGTTCTTTAAACCTATTAAGGCTGAGGAAATTATGGGTTTAATTGAGGATTTGAGTAGGAATAATGGTTATGTAGTTGATGGTATTACTAATGAATTATTATTTAGAGCTAAGAACTACATTGTTGTTCCTTTGAAACATATTTTCAATTTGGTTTTAATGAATGGGTGTTTTCCGTCGTATCTTAAATCTTCATTGGTCATCCCGTTATTTAAGACCGGAGATCGTGTTAATGTTTCGAATTATAGACCTATTTCATTGTGTCTTTCGTTGTCTAAAATACTGGAGAAATGTACAAAAGAGCGGATCTTAGGTTTCATTAATAAACATCATGTTATTTCTGACAAGCAATTTGGTTTTCGATCTGGTTTGTCGACTGACCATGCCCTTTATGAAGTGTCGAAAGTAATTTATGAGGGTTTAGACCATGGCGACACAGTGGTTGTCAAATTTCGGAATTTGTTCAAAATCCTGTGACAGTGGTTGGTCTTTTTTTAGATCTTTATAAAGCATTCGACTCCATAAGCCACGACATCTTGTTTAAAAAACTGAGTAACTATGGTATAAGGGGAGTGGCCCTGAGTTTAATTAAAAGTTATATGTCTGCTCGTAAGCAATTTGTTAAAGGGAATACTTGTATTAGCGATCCCCTTACTTTGAAGTCAGGAATTCCACAAGGATCGGTTCTGGGACCTCTGCTATTTATTCTGTATTACAATGATATTTTCTCCTTGAATGTGTCGGGTGTTCCATATTGTTATGCGGACGATACTGTTTTTTTTTTTGTTTTTTTTTCGGGTAAGAGTATTGACGGTGTCATGCGAACCATTAATCTGGATTTGAGGATTAATAAACAATGGATGGATTCCAATTATCTTTTGCTTTTGGATAAATCTTCCTTAATTCACTTTTCTTTTTCTGGTAACGTTGCTTCACCGCGGCTTAGTGATATTGCACTTCATTCTGCCTCATGTTCTGACCCTGAGTCCTGTGCCTGTAATTCACTGAGGTGGGTGGAAGATTGCAAATATTTAGGGGTAATTTTTGACAAGTATTGAAGTTTGATTTGCTAGTATCACGAGTAGAATTAGAAAACTTTACTATAAATTTAGGCTTCTCAGGGACGTGTTGTGTTTCAAAACTTTGAAAATTGTATATTTCGCGCTTGTTCAATCTGTGATAACGTATAGGATAGTTGTATGGGGTAACATTTTTAAATCAATTCTTCAAAAGATTTCGTTGCGCAAAAAACAATTCTTAGTATTATTTTGAAAAAACACCCTTTATACTCATCTCACCTACTATTTAAATAATTTAATGTGTTAAATGTAAGTAACTTGTATGCAATTGCTGCTTGTTCTATAGTCTTTAGAAGTAACGTTTCTCAATTTTTTTTATGATCATTCGTACCAGACTAGGTTATCTGAATTTAATAATATCATGGTCCCAAAGCATAAATCAAGTTTCTACGCGAGGCATGCCAGCATTTTCGCTCTTAAAATGGCTATTTTAAACAAATTTAATTTGGGGCAATTGAAATCATCTATTCAATTGAAAAAGTACTTAGTGCAACTCATAAACTGTGATAAATTGTTGTTGCTGATTAGTGTATTTATTTTGTGGTTGCTTCATGTTGTTAGTATTTATTATGTCCTGCCCTTTTTATTATTTATGATGCTTTTTCTTGTTGCTTTGCCTATACTTTGTTCTTGTTAGTTTGCGTACTTTGTTAGTGTTGCTTTGCTTGTTTCAGAGTCATTATATTATTTAGGGATCCCTTGATGAAATTTGCGCGGCTCCAGCTCTCATACAAGTTTTCTTTTGAGAGCTGTAACAATAAATAAATAAAATTACTTAAATGCCTTCATTTCGTTAAAACAGAAGTCGTCAGACCTGGAATGCTGGTATCGTTTTCAACAATGCGTTTCTCGTACTTTTAGCAATGAATTGTAGCTCCATTGGAATAGCTTTCTCACAACATCGACTGAGAAGAAATATCAGTAAATCCTGTCAAATATACAGGGGGCCTATTCTCTAACAAAAAAACAATATGTTTTTCATAGCAATTTGTCTATTTCATTAAATTTTAATTTGCGCGGCTCCAGCTCTCATACAAGTTTTCTTTTGAGAGCTGTAACAATAAATAAATAAAATTACTTAAATGCCTTCATTTCGTTAAAACAGAAGTCGTCAGACCTGGAATGCTGGTATCGTTTTCAACAATGCGTTTCTCGTACTTTTAGCAATGAATTGTAGCTCCATTGGAATAGCTTTCTCACAACATCGACTGAGAAGAAATATCAGTAAATCCTGTCAAATATACAGGGGGCCTATTCTCTAACAAAAAAACAATATGTTTTTCATAGCAATTTGTCTATTTCATTAATTTTTTCGAATATATGGATGAAATTGACATATTGCTACGAAGCACATTATTGCTTTTTTGTTAAGGCCCGTTCACAAGCTCTATGTTTTCGTTGTGTGGTGCCTATGCTTCCTATCAAAATGCTTCATTTTTCGAGGGAATAAATTTGTTTGGTTGCATATAGACTCCACACAACGCAAACATAGAGCTTGTCAACGGGCATTTGGAGAATAGGCCTTAGGCTCCCAGTTGTGCATGAAGTATTTGTGTACTTCACCAGTGCACACACGAAAAATAATTTTAAAAAATACGACCGTGAAGTTTTAATTTTCTTCATCCACGCACGCCTCTTGTCATTACGTTTAATTGAAGTACTTATACCGATTTTTCAATTTTTTCAAGTAGAACATTACAGTTCTTTCAACGTCTGCGGTCTTTTCCTTCGTTGCTTGATAATGAGTACATTTTTTGTGGGAATGTGTGCAAAGTCTGTTTCAAAAATGTTTTACGGATGGGGGTTTTCCGTGGGAAAATCCAAAATTTAAGTTTCCCAATGCCTGCCATGAAGTGACTTAATCAAAAACACGCTTTTACGATTGTCCTTATTTCTTATTTATTGTGACTACTGAAATAATTGTTTAATTTATTATTTCTTATTGTCACAAAACCTGTTCTTGTATATTTATACGCGGAAACCCTGAGGCCCATTTTCACCAACGAAATTGATCATGCTTAAAATTGAGCATGATTATTTTCCAATATAAATAGCGCCCCACAGGAATTATTATGATAAAATTGTTTATATTGTAATCATATTCATGATTAGTTGTTGATCGTAGTTAAAAAACGGGCCTAAATTTACTAATCAGAGCAACCATATTCAGGCATTAGCTCGAATTAATTTATGATTATGACGATTGATGAATGTTTTTAGCAGTGTACTTTTCACGGTTTTGGTTATGAACAGTCGGTAATACAAAGATGAATAAATGCGTGCATCGGAGAGCGTGGTTTTGCGTATACGTCAACTGTACGAACCTCAGCCGTAAAAAATTTATTCGAAGATACGATTTTTATCTTCATTTTTTAAAACAAAAAGTCGTCAAATAAAATGGATTGGTGGAATCATGATATCTTGTTCCAAATAACACGTAATAATAACGCGGAATAATTACGTTTTTATTGCTTGGCAGACTTGGATGAATCAGATCGTTGTTAATATTTTTTTAATGTGATTTCGTCATTGTCAATTTGTCATCGTGCGTTAAACTGTAACCCGTCCTCCATCCTTCCATCCAGCCTAGTTCATAAGATCAATGCTATGTGCCTGAGAATTTTGAAAGTACAAAAACGTTCAAATGATTTCTATCCTCAAAAAATATAAATGGCGCACACAAGCTGCCCAAAATGAAGGGGTGAATTCCCAAGAAAACTTTACAACGGGACAAAAACGTAGACTTTTTTTGAGCCTTTAACCAACGTGAATCCTTCACCGTAATCCGCCTGGGAACTGGACAGACGACAGACAAGTCGCGATGTTGAAAGAATGGGGCGGTTGTTTGTGTGGTGAGGGGCGGGGGTTCCAGTCAAGATTATTCGACGAGCGTATACGCGTTCGTTATGACGGGGGCTCGCCTCCGATCACCTCTATCTTTAACCCCCCCACCTCTTTTTTTTTCTACTCGTGTTTTATAAAACCATTTGAAAGTCGACAGCCGGCCTTAATACCTGGTGGAAAAGCCGTGCTGAGAGTTGAGATAAATTGACAATTTTTTTTTTTTTTTAATTTAAAAGAAAAACAGTAGGGAAAAATATTCTTCGCACAATTAAGAAAATAAAAGAACAAAGTTTTTCCTTCATGTTATGTGAGCCGTGAGTGTCTAACAGTTTTAAAAGTGCAAATTTGTGAGTAAATCTACTGATATGAGTACTCAAGCGGTCAAATTGGCCACTCTCGCGTACTTCTTGGGCTTCGTTTTCGCATACAATTCCAATAGACAATCTGGTAAGGTTACTGTATAGATCTAGGTATTATAATGTTTTCGACTATACGTGAAAGGACGGGGGAATAGCTTCTTGACAGAAAAAAAAATGCCTAAAACTATAGAAGAGAAATACATCCTCAAAGAACGTGTTCGATGGTACGTCAGGGCGAAAGGGAAGGGGGTTAACCTTTGAGAAATGAGAACGCGTTAAATGTTTAGCTTGCGTCAAAACATCAGTGACTTGAATTCTCGAAAATGAAAAAATTTGAATCTGTAGACAATGATTGGTGAGGGGGGTGGAAGTGCGGTTGTTTGTATTTGTACATTTGTTATTCAAATAATCTTTGACATTTTTTGAAGTGTTTCTACTAAGAAGGAGAGTAATAATTCTTAACTGACCACCTTAACTGAAAAACTAGAATTCTAAATTTAGAATTTCACAAGCTTTCTATTTTTTTTATATTATTATTATTACTTATTTTTTATTTTTTTTTCTTGCGCGGAACGGCCGGCTTTGTGTGCGTGTACTTCGTCACGCCAAGACCGGATCTTAAAAGGAATGATGTCAACGAACCTTTTGCAGTGCGCATTAAAATTCCGATATTCTTGTTTTTCTTTTTTTTTACCCACGCCGAGGAATCAAGCCGTGGGATTAGAACGCGTATTCCCTGAAAATGATGAAATAAATATTTATCAAGTTCTTGAGGGGTTCCAAGAATACGTTGTTGCCATGATGTACCGCATGCGTACGATGGAGTCAATAGGCGGGTTGGGGGACGGGCGTAAACGTCCACTTTAACTCGAGTTGATGGAAAGAAAGAAAAGAAGAGCCTGAACATTGATTTTATTAGGTAGTGAAATTTTATGAATGTATAGGTCTAAGATCAAGTGAAGAGCTCCTTTTAAAAAACGCTCTAATTAAAAGAGATTTTTGCTAGCGGTGCACGATCTTTTTACTGGTTGAAGCGCATTATTATTCAAAGATATATAGTATTTAATGTCAACCCTTTCTATTTCATTTAAAATCTATGTACAGACCGAAAATGAGCATCTTTCAATCCCTCCCCCAGGCCAGTATTCCAATCTTTAAATTTCACGAACTATAAACTGACTCCGCAGTGATCGTAAAATGTTACTTCCATAATCTTCCTCGTTCATGACAGTACTTAAAATTTACTTAAGCGTGTTTTGCAAAGCGAATGACTAATATAGTGCTCGAAAACCGTATTTTGATCGTTTTCTTTTGTTCCCTCGTGTATAAAAAAGGATAAAACACTCTGTTGTTGCTTTGTATTCCAAACAACGAAAAATACGAACCCGTCGGAAAAGATAGAAAATAAAATAATCAAAAATTAAATCTTATGAATCTACGCGACTTTATTATGTTTGTATTCTGTTGTTTCACAAGTACAACTGCACCGGGGGGCCTCTCATCAAGGTCACGAACAGAAATACTCTCGCACGGCATTTCGTCAATTTGAATATTTCGATTTACAATGTTCAACCATACTTAATCGTTTTATTTCTGGGTGGCAATAGCTATTAATCAACGTCATTTTAAAAAATCGAATCAAATAACTTTCGTTCGAGCCACATTTCAGATTCATGCAGATCGAAGAAATTGAGTTAATTTCGTACCTGTCTTTCTTAGTGCATTTCATTCATGTTTTTGTATTAATAATAAAACACTTTCGTCATTCTGATATTTCCTTATTTACTTTTGGTCGATATTCGTCCGGAAAGAGGGCTCAACATTCATTTCATTCAGTAGGCCTGATCTCCTCCAATAAATACATCATTAAATTATATAATTTTGAAAAAATCTAGGTTACGAGCTCGTCATGGAATCATTTTCATCTATTAACGAATCCCCCCTTCATCCTTTGCAGATTCTGTTTAGGTCACGACAAATTGTAGTTGAGGAAGGTGCTACCAGCCAAACTTTTTGTTTTAATACCCCCTCCCCCTATATATACCTACTTTCGCACTCCGAAATATGTTTAAAACGGTGTATTGTTGGTGTGTTCTTTTCCAGGAGACAACATAGAAGATTGGGAAAAGAGATTGAATCTGAACCGGTGGTATATAATTTTTGAAGACCAGACATCGGACAATTTGTCGACATCTGCTCCGACCTCTACAACTGGTGAGTTATTCATGGGAGTTGGTTATATAGCTATTAATCTATTATAGAGCAAGGGTAAAAATGTGTTTTTCTAGAGCTTGTATACTGTACTTTTTTTTCTTTTCTAATGGGAAACCCTGAATTAAGGTTATTAACATTGACCTTGATACATCGATTTGGTTTAATCTTAGAATGAGCATGAGTTGACTCTTTTCAGAGAAATTAATAGCCGTCTATAGTCTAATATAGAAAAAAAGACATCATGGCCTTAACAACTTCGATACTCGGCTAACGTGAGTACGTGACTCATTGGATGAGCTTGTGAAGGTTTGTTTAAAAGCCTCGCTTTACATGCCCCCAACCCTTCCTGTCATTTATTTCCTACTCTTGTCATCTTTAGGACGAAGCAATCTTCAAACTTCAAAAGAAATGAATAAGAATGAATGGTTTTTATCGCACCCTTGAAAGCAACCCCCTTCGCCTCACCATTTTAAAGGCGGTGTCGGCTGTACGCAATTAACCCTGGTATACTGTAACCGCTCCGCGGTTGCATTTAAAGACCGTTTAACATGGAGGAAGCCAGATTGCCAGACCTTTCCGGGACCTTGTTATTTTAAGTCGTTGTTATAAAAATATTGAAAAGGGAAGGGGGAATTAAAGGGTATCCTTTTTTTCTTCCTCTCTTGTAAAGATCGAAGAATTCGAGATCGAGACTCGTCAGTTTTGTATTCATTGAGGTTAACCCACCGGCAAAAATGAGTCACAATCACGTCCTTCTTGCCTCGCCAAACTAGTTTTTTATTTTTTTTTTTTCAAGGCTCCTCCAACTTTCTCGCGCGATTTCTGAACTAAAATTTGTTTTAACAGCACGAAATTAATCCAAATTATACGAACGTTTCTTGAGTCCACAACCACTCGAGAAAATGCCCGATAACATCTCTCGTATAAAAAGTATAAATTTAGCTTCCAATCGAAAAAAAAAAAAAAAAATTGAGTGGCCATCATAAAAAACCTTTTATTCTTCTTTTTAATGTTTTTGTATATGACAGGGATGAATATTAAATCTCAAGAAGAAATTCATTTGACCCATTAAAACTTGCACGACGTTGAGTCATTAGTAATCGAAAGTAGGAGTGGTAGATTCTTAATTACGTAATAATCAAGAAGTACTACGAAATTTCTCGGCAAAAGTCTCGATATTTCTTCCTCCCCGACTTTGAGAATATTCGATGTGCGGAAAAATTCTCCAAAAGGTTGTCCCAGAACCTGTTACTGAAACGAATCAGGACTCAATGCAACGATAAACCTGGGGCAGGCACGCATATCTAGTTTGGTCTGAGGGAACGCACGCCGTCATTGAGACGCTACATGGGAAAAGTAGAAACCAGGGTCGAAAAAGAACGTCTCAACATCAATACGAAAAACAATATATTTTGTTGAAAACATTGTAGGATCCATAAGAATGATATTTCTCATACTTTTAATATCGCAAGAACGTGGTGAACGCAAGATATCTCAAATTGCGATGGTGGTGCATTATTCACGAAGTATACGCCAAGTATTGGACCTGTGGCTGACCATTCTCATTGCCTAATGCAATGCCAACTGACATTTTGCTTTTCTCGTCAAGTCAAGCTCGAAATTCCGTAAGAAATTCGTCAAAATGTATTCCTTCCCATTTCCTTGCAGCTGGCGGTCGGAAAGAGTGCATTTCATTCCGTATACGAATACCCTAAGCCGTCCCAGAAGTAATAATTATGATACCATAAGCCGAACTTCTTCCTCTATTTTCACCCCCCTCTCTTCAAAAATGTCGAAAAGTGTCGGTAGCATCTAGAATCAACTGGTGATTTGTAGTGATTTTTTTACCATTTCAACCCCTATTTTCCCCCTCCACCTTGACCGATTTGGCCCAAATGCTATACCGACCGGTGTCTTATGACTAGTGATTTTTTTAGATAAAGCGTGTTCCGCTAAATTAATTTCTACGAGAGTTATCGTGCTAACAAGACCACACACTTACTTCCACACAATTCAAGGCTAAGTTTGAGAAACATTTTGTGAATTCGTGATTACGATGATGATGATGGGATTATGATGGCCCTTTTACGGCTAAAATTGAGAAAAATCGCTTTAACGCTTGTGGGGAAAGTTTGCAGCTAAAATGAAGAAGTAGCGATAACTCATGACCAAAAGTGGAAAAATCGGTTATTTGCAGCTAAAAATGTAGAAAAATGCTAATTTGCAGCTAAAAATGTAGAAAAATGCTAATTTGCAGCTAAATAAAATCGAGAAAACGCCAAATTTTCTGCTTTTGGATGACACTCTTATGACTAAATAGATCAGAAATGTGCAAAGCCATGGTTATATAAAAGAAAAAAAGCTAATTCACTGCAAAAACAGAAGAAAAGCGCTAAATATCGGCTGAAATTAAGAAAAAGCTCTCATTTGCAGCTAAGATTGAGAAAAAATGCCTAATTCGTGGCTAAAATTGCCATGTGACATAGAGTTATGGGTCAGTGAAAATCCACGGTGAAATTGAGCTTTGATGCAGCCCCCAAAAGCCCAAAATAATGAAAATTTGGTTTCTGAACGAGCAAAATTAGTTTTTCAAATATTTACCAGTGAGAAACTGACTAAAAAGCTAAAATCACGAAATTGGGCGTTGAAACAGTAAAAATACCCATAATTGGGGTTTCAACGCCAGAATCTGGGTTTGAAAGTGCCAAAAATCACGAAATTTGGGGTTCGAACGAGCCAAATTAGTTTTTCTGATTAAACAAACCTCCGAAATTCCCGAGCCCAGGGGCCCAGAAGCTACAGCGACGAAGTCTTGTTTTGCGTGGGAGTGATTGGGTTTGATGAAATCGCTGTCTTATTACAATGGGAAGTTTCTTTCGAGTGTGAACAGGAAAAATAGTGTTGTCGAAATTGCACCTCCCCCCCCATCATGACCCCGCTCGACTTGCATGCCTGCATCCCCTCTAATTACAGTGAAATTTACTATCCGTTGCAGAGTAAAAACTACAGCATGACCCCGGGAACCAAACAATTCTGCACGAACACACATTCCTCTCAGTGCAGTTCGAAAACTGGTTAACTGGTCATTATTTACCTGGCACTGGCGGCTGCTTATAGCAGGCATTCGTGTTACGTGTCAATTCTGTCATGTCACCGTGCCATGGCACTCGTACGTTAATGAGCGATATTAGATATGATCGCGTACCTAACAATCTGCGCTTCTCCCAGGGGTTTCCCTCTACAAATGGTGTACAAAAGAATGACGAATGTTGGCCAATTAAAATTCGCGGTTGTATGGCTTATTGTTTGATAATGTGATGCAAACTTGTTTTTACGTTAAATTACTCCAAATGCGGGGAGGATTTTTCTTCCAACTCCTATCTTGTTGAAAGCCTGATATTACTTCTGAAATGTTTTTTCAGGCCACAATATTAAGATTATTTTTGTCGTAACCTGAAAATTTTCATTATCTTATCGCTCTGATGGAATACGAGACGTGTTGGCTCATTTTCTCATACGAACAAAGCTTCACTCCGAATTGCGAACTCACTATGCTGTGAAAATGGTATTGGAAGCTCGTAAAAAAAAAAAAAATCAAGTTTCAAAATGACCACTTTTAATGGTTCAAGGTCCCGGAAGTAGGTGTTTTATTTCCTAGCTTTTTTACAAATTGGAATTTATGTGTTAGACCTCTCGGGAAAAAAAATGTTTTAAGGAGATCAGGATTTTTAGAAGAAGTTATGATGATCCATTTTAAGATGAGACTCGACAGTGAAAAGAAACACAGAAAGAGAAAATGTGAGTAGGAAATGGTTGAAAAATGTGGTGCAAATAGTTCTGGTTCAAATCACGCTCTCCTTGCACTAATAACAAAAACGTTTAACGTATTTCATATAAAAACAGCGATATAAGGTTTTATTGAAAACAGTAAAAGTTGCTAAGGATGCAACTCAAACCTTGGGACCGGTAACTAGATTCTCTCTCACTTTTTTTTTTATTGGATGACGACATTACAGTTCTCTCGCGATCGTGTTATCTCATCATTTCTTTCTCGGGCGCATTTGGGAAAACAGGCACATCGTTGTTTTTTCTTTGTTTTCGGTTCTTGTATATTTCTAGTGGAAATGGATGGTGCGTTTAATGTTAAAATAGCATTTAAACATATTAATTCATAATACATTGTAATTTATTTTTTTCTTTTCAGATGCCACGGATACGGATGGCTCGATCATTGACCCCGATCCTCTGTCAGTCATCTGGTACTTGGGAGCGTTCGGTGGTCTCATCGCTTTTTTTCTCGTCGTCACCTTTTCCGAATGGTGTTGCGCTTCCAAGAACAGATATCCTCGGCAAGGAATGCGCCGACCGTACCAGTTCAACGACAGCAGTTCGCCTGGCGACGGTTCGTCCGGTTGTCTCCCGCGCACCCCCCCGCCACCGTATCACCTCTTCGCGCCACCACCCTACGAGGTCGCGTCGGAAAAAACCGTCGTTCCGGCAGTGGGCCCCGTGTACGTGATACCAGTTCACGCGAGTCCTCTTCCACCCCCACCGACGCCGTTACAGACGAGACGGGTTGAAAGTGAGCAAATTTCTGCCTAAAGTTCGTAAAAAGTGAATTTTCCTCACTGGAACATGAGCAAATTCAAGTCCGAAAAAATGCTCATGCAGTGCTCAAAGTACAACTAGTCCTCAAATCAATCTGATGTGTTCAGACGCGAAAATTGAAGGCACGACGGTGGTGGATCATGTTTTATGTTTTATTTCATTTCAAAGTTACCAAGCCTCTCCCTCGAAGACTGGGTTTAATCGCGAAGTGTAATAAAACAGTGGATGTTTTTTTTTGCCCAATCCCGCAATAATTGCGGTACGCAACAGTCTTGCGCAAAGTGCATCTTATCTGATTTTGCAATGGGGAGTTGAAAATATTCCACTTTGTTTGTTTTTCTAACTGGCGTTCCGCTGACGTGCCCCCGAAAAACTGTGACCTTATAGAAGTATTATTAATGTGCTGTGATCTTTGTGATAAGTAATTTATAGTTTTTAATATTTAAGAATCTCCCAGTGACTGATAGTGTACAAACTGGGTCAATATTTCTAAATAGAAAGAGTGAGTCAGTACGAGAGAGAGGGAGAGAGAAAATTGAATCGGTTTCAGGCCAATTTGTACTTGACATTAACTCTGAAATTATTTATGCCCGAGCTAACAAAAGTTACTCGTTCATTAAAATAGTAATTACCTACTTTTGAATAAAAATGTGTACGAAAAATTGTATTTGTTTTCCTTATTTTTTATTTCTTTATTTATTTTCCGTACAGTGCCGTCACATGACGAGATTAATTATTAATTAGAAGATTAATTAAAAGGTTGTTACGTATATTTCTGCATCCAGAAAGCAACTTAAATTCATGATCTGTATAAACATCCGTATATCTGTTACTGCCAAAGTCCGGCTCCGGTAAAATTTGTTATTAGACGGGTAGGGAGGGGGGGGGGTGATCGTGCTGAGCTGTTCTAAGCTACGTTGCATTACAAACACCCGAAAACAGAAATCACGGGAAATGGGTCTGTCGTGGGGTACCGGGCGAGTCAGGGAATCTTAAGATTTTTAATAGCCATGACAGTGGTAAAAGTCCGGATTTAATTAATTATTCGGAATTTTACCAAAGTCGTTGATTAATGTCAAGATTAATCAGTGAGTGCTAGGATTTACCATCCGTATTGGGCTTTTGTGGCAACATATTTTCATGTACTTGTCCAATTCGTTAACTCTTCCAAAAAAAAATTATACCTCGCGGACGCGAATATTTCACGATAAACAGGGTGTTTGCCAAGGAAAATAATGTTGACCACTAAGCTGCAGATTTAGATAATAAGCTCTGAAAAAGGCACAACCCTAAATGTCAGAGAGGCTCCAATCGCCTTTTTTCTCATTGTCGTTCTTTGCTTGTGTTCACTATTTCATCACGTGAAAAAATTAAAAATGCACAATAAGGAAGTTCGCGGAGGTTTTCTTCGTTTGCCACCAAAGACTTCACAGTATCCCATTCCATTGTTTTGCTAGTTTTACACTAGTGTAGAAAACCATGTGATTCCATTGACTTATTCTGAAAAATCGAACGAAACCAGATGATTTCCTTCTAAAGTGTAGCACTCGCGAAACAATGGAACGGACCTAGTAGGTCGTATTGTTTACTCTCGTTACTTGTTTGCCTTGTATTGTTTGTCTGCTGTTGTCGTCGATGTACTTGTTTGTCTTGTTTACTCTCAAATTATACTGGGAAATCCCAAGTAATAAGGTACTAAAAACGTTATTAATAAACGTCAATAGCGCCACCGTCGGGGGCATAATAATGTGAACTTCACATTTTGTATTATTACTGGTTATTACACTTGTGACGACCTTTTTACCGTAAACGCATGATGTAGTACCGTCATGATGTGAGGAGTTCACATCGCAATCAAGTTTCGTTTATATTCTGCGTGTTCGACTGATTATTGCCATATTTTCCGGTTGCCAAGTCCGGACCAATGCGCACTTCTATTATTTCGCGATCTCTAGACTTTCTATCGCTTCTTTTCAATAAATTTAATTAGATTTTTAATAGTTTTGAAGTATTCATAAATCAAGTGCGCATTTTAGAGAATTTTGTTGTGAAGGATGGGATGCAATATTTTGCAGAAGTTGGTTCCAATGTTGAACCAAGGTCGTGTGAAGTCTGTGTGGTTGTCATACGTCTTTTTGATTGTTTGGAGTGCAGTACTGTGTTGCGTCCAAACCACAGAGTCCTCGATCATGCAAGTAATACATAATCCCTGTAGTACTCGAATTAAGACGGTTTGCGCTATTTTAAAATCGGTATTCGCTGCGCGTCGCGGCAAAATGCCACAAGCATATTGCTCTGCTGTGGTTTTTTCCTCTTGAGATTTATTTGAATAATCGAATTCTTATCGACGAATCGTCTTGAGAGTTTGAAAAAAAATTGAAGTTTGCACTAACTTTCCTGTGTCGTGTGGGCGAGCCGACGAGAGGCTTTTCCGTGTCGTAAATCACATTATTACCTACTTTAATGCTAAAAAACACACTGGGATGAGTGGGATGGCGCTTCTCGACATTGAAAAAGCGCTCGATACGGTATGGCACAATGGTCTACTATTTTTAATCTTATACAGCTAAACTTTCCTCAATACCTCATAAAAATCATAGCCTCCTATTTAAAAACCAGAACATTCCAAGTACACGTGAGATCGGTATTGTCTCCAACGAGGCACTGTTACTCCGGTATGCCTCAAACCTCCATTCTTGGACCTACCCTATTTATAATCTTTATAAATGATATTCCCTTTCCAAGAAGCGTCGGCTTAGCATTATACGCAGATGACACTGCTCTCTTCACTTCTTCATGGCGGGTGGATACGATTAGTCGGAGATCTCAGCAAGTGGAAACCATAACACCTTCGATGTATTTTGCAACGGCACATTTATTCCTAGGACACCGTCAGTAAAATATTTGGAGGGCCGTCTTGATACTAAATTACTATTCACGTCTCATGTGCAGAACGAAGTCGACACTGGTAAAAAAGCTATCAGGCTTTTATTTCCGTTGTTATCTAGGGACTGTCAGATCTCTAGCATCAATAAATTACTAATATACAGGGTGGAACAGGATAAGTGTGACAAAAAAAATTGGGTGAAAGTAGGCCTCATTTGTGATCGAAAACACCCTTTGTACCATAGTCCGAAAATCAAAATCCTACGAGATATGATTTTTTAAACGTTTTTTGAGGCTTGCATCACTTTTCTTAACTAAATGCGAATAGATCAGTTTACAGCTGACATTTGCAACTTTTGACGATGGATTTGGAAAGAGCACACTTTTTTCTGACAGGAATAGCCATTTTCGATAAAATTCAACTATTTTCTGTGGGCTTGAGAGATGCTCAAAGTTTTGCAAATCGTGGATCTCGAATTTTTCAAAAAATTCAGCCTCCACTTCTCTACACTAAATCTAAGCGTATCGACATCCCATGGGTCGGAAAAACTTCCCCAATGTGTCCTTTTTGAAATTACTCATGAACATATTTTTAGTTAAACAGTGATTTTTCGGCAGAAATGACCATTTCTTAGAAAAAAGAATGGTTTTTCTCTTCAAAATCGCTTGTTTCGACCTACAACATTTGAACGAGCTTTGTGTTTTTTAGCATGATTGACGTCATTAAAGCATCATCCAAAGTTTTCCCTTGAACGGGGCGGACTGTGTACGCCTGTCAAAGTTCAAAAAATGTCGCTCCCGCAGCTAGCTGTCGGGTAGAGTGCATTTCTCTACTGCCAATTTCGAATTCGTATTCGAATCGGAAATTGGTAACAACAAGTAGAGTCATTAAGTGCACTAATTTCGTCGAATAACAGCTAAACACGCCGAAATTCGCAGTAGTGAAATGCACCCTTGCCGACAGCCAGCTGCCGGAGCGACAGTTTTTGATATTTTGGTAGGAGTGCGCATTCCATTCGGTTCGAAGGAAAACTTTGGATAAGGCTTTAATGAGTTTTAGCATGTTTTGAACCACAAAGCTCGTTCAAATTGGGTTGGTCAAAACAAGAGATTTTTAAGAGAAAAATCATTCTTTTTTTTCCAAGAAATGGCCTTTCTGCCGAAAACTCGCTGAAGAACTAAAAAAACGTTCATGAGTAATTTTAAAAAGGACAAATTGAAGAAGTTTTTCCGACCCATGGGATGTCGATACGCTTAGATTTAGTGTAGAGAAGTGGAGGCTGAATTTTTTGAAAAATTCGAGATCCACGATTTGCAAAACTTTGAGCATCTCTCAAGCCCACAGAAAATAGTTGAATTTTATCGAAAATGGCTATTCCTGTCAGAAAAAAGTGTGCTCTTTCCAAATCCATCGTCAAAAGTTGCAAATGTCAGCTGTAAACTGATCTATTCGCATTTAGTTAAGAAAAGTGATGCAAGCCTCAAAAAACGTTTAAAAAATCATATCTCGTAGGATTTTGATTTTCGGACCATGGTTTATAGGGTGTTTTCGATCGCAAATGAGGCCTATTTTCACCCAATTTTTTTTGTCACACTTATCCTGTTCCACCCTGTATATAGAAGCAGTGCGACCTATGTTACTCTACTCTTGCTCTGCCTGGAATTTCACGAGCGCATCCAATATAAAAAAGATTCAAGTCACACAAAACAAATTCTTGAGGTTTGTAACAAACTCACCAAGGTCTTGTTGGAATATCAAATCCTCCTGTTTTATGTAGTGTAAATCATATGAAAAATATAACTGTTCGTTTTCTGGGGGTCAACCATGAGCTAGCGTTAAAAAATTAACGCAAGCGGTAACTTAGGACGCTCTATCACAAATAATGTTATAACGCCATAGATATACCGCGTTTTGACGGTAATTTTACGCTAGCTCATGGTTGACCCCCTGTTGTCCTAAATAAAACACTTCTCTCTTTTTCAAAAGATTATGAGACTTAACGCTCAGAACTGAAGAACACTTTTCAAGATAAGAATTCACATTGAAAAGTAGAAAATGAGTTTATCGCTAAGAATTGAAAGTCTTCGAAAAGACAACTTCGAATCGTGGAAATTACAAGCTGAAGCTCTGCTAATTAAAGCTGATGCTTGGGAGTATGTTTCTGGATCAAAGCGACGTCCGTGGCGAAAATGCAGAAGAAGCAGTAGCTTGGGACTTAGCTGACCGAAAAGCAAGAGCTGACTTGATCCTGTCTATCAGTCCCGGAGAAGTTTCTCAAGTTAAGAACTGTCGAACATCCAAAGAGGTCTGGGACAAGTTACATTCGATTTACCAATCGAAGGGACCAGCTCGAAAAGCTTCGTTGTTAAAACGGATCATGCTCCATAAAATGAAATCCGGAGAAGACATCCGAATTCACGTCAACAATTTCTTCGATATTGTCGATCACCTACATGAAATGGCAGTCGACATAAACGACGATATCTTGTCAATCATGCTACTGTACAGCCTCCATGACGAATTCGAAAATTTTCGGTGTGCTATCGAATCGCGAGACTCCCTTCCCAGTCCCGAAGCACTCAAAATAAAAATACTAGAAGAAATGACGCTCGTCATGAAAAACATGAAAGTCAACCCCATGCTCTCATCGCGAAAACCAAGAAATTCTGTCTGAAGAAGCGGCCTGACGAAATAAAGTTTAAATCCAGGTGTAACCGATTTAGAGAAATTGGCCACAAAGCTTTAAATTGTCCGCGCAATGTCTCCAAAGCCGCCAACATAGAAGAGAAGCAGGAAAGTTTCCACACGATTCTCTCAGTCACAGATCAAATTGATCGAAAGGAAACCGAAAGTTGGTGTCTCGACAGCGGGTGCACGTCCCACATGTGCCAAGATAAAAATAAATTTGAAAGTCTTGAAGGTCTCAGCAATCATAGATTGAACTTAGCCAACAATTCGACGTCGGAAGTGACGGCAAAAGGACTCGTCAAATTAAAAATTCAAACTGGTCAAGAATATAAATCGATTGATTTGACGAAACCATCCTTATTCCCGATCTTCAGAAAAATCTTTTACCCGTCGGGAAAATAACAGATCATGGCTACGACGTAATTTTCAAGAAAGACAAAGCTATCGTTCGAAACGCTAAAGGAGATACGGTACTGACTGCTAATAGAAAAGAAGGCCTCTACATAGTGAAAAGTCGTAATGAACAACCGTTTGGCGTTACAAACGAGTCATCTGATCTTGAAGCATGGCACAGGAAATTCGGCCATCTGAATGTGAATGATCTGAAAAGCCTAATCTCAAGAAAACTCGTCACTGTGGTCTGAAACTCAAGAGAGAAGCCACGTCAATAACTTGTCGAACCTGTTTAAAAGGGAAAATGTCACGTTTACCGTTTCCAAAAACTGATCTTCAATCGTCAAGAACGTCTGATTTATTGCAAATAGTTTTCTCGGACATTTGTGGACCGATGAGGACAGAATCAAATGGTGGAAATCGTTACTTTATGACATTCATTGACGACTATTCTCGATTTTGCGTAGTTTATTTTCTAAAACGGAAAAGTGACGCATTGAACACGTTAAAGAAATACAAGGAGTTGGTAGAAAATCAAACTGGCAAAAGAATCAAGGCGCTGCAGACAAACAATGGTAGTGAATACCGGAACGCCAAATGGTGATGAATTTCTCGCCGAGAAGGGGATTCGAAGAAGACTATCGACAGTCTATACTCCAGAACAACAAGGAGTAGCTGAAAGGATGAACAGAACACTCCAAGATATGGCTCGATTTTTTCTCGACGAATCAAAACAACCTTACTCATTATGGGGCGAAGCAATTTATACCGCTTGCTACGTTAGAAATCGGTGTCCATCAAGAGCGCTAGGCGGAAAACTACCGTATACCATCTGGCACAAGAAAAAGCGAACTGTTTCATATTTTAGAATATTTGGAACAGAAGCCTTTCTACTGGACAAGAAACCGAACAAGGATAAATTTCAACCTCGATCAAAACCCTGCGTACTCGTTGGTTACTCTGAAGAATCCAAAGCCTACAGACACGCTAGATCAAAGTAGCAAAACTCGAAAATTAATAAGCGACACCGGACTAAATGATGCCAGAATTTGTAAAACACCAATGGAAGCTGGTTACTTGATGGCAGCCCACCAAGAAAGCGATCCTCTCGTAAATAATGAAAACTACCGAGATATTATCGGATCTTTGCTGTACATCAGTAACAACACAAGACCAGACATCGCTTCAGCCGTTGGAATTTTGAGTCGAAGAGTATCACGCCCTACTCAATCCGACTGGAACGCTGTGAAACGAGTGATCCGGTATCTCAAGGAAACCTGTTGTGCCAAGCTACACTTGAAAGCATCAAAGAACAATAACTTGGTCGCCCACGGACTCGTTGATGCAGATTGGGCTGGTGATGCGACCGACAGGAAATCGACATCAGGTTTTGTGCTCAAAATTGGACAATCCTGCGTTACATGGAGCTCGAAGAAACAAACTTCCGTCGCATTTTCTTCAACAGAAGCCGAGTTTGTCTCAATGTCAATCGCAACGCAAGACGTCATATGGCTGAGAAATCTTTTGGACGACTTCGGATACCCTCAAGACTCACCAACTAAGCTCTTCGAGAACAACCAGAGCTGTATCAAGTTGATCGAGTCAGACAAAGGAAACCCTCGTACTAAGCATACTGAAGTCAAGAGGAACTTCGTCAAAGACCTTATGCAACAAGGGTTGATTTTCATTTAATATTGCCCTACCGACTCAATGCAAGCTGACATTTTCACAAAGCCTCTGCAAGGAGAAAAATTTGAAAACATTTGTCGGGAAATAGGACTCATCCTTGAAGCATAAACCCACAGCTCGATGTTGAGAGGGGGTGTTGGATTATCAAATCCTCCTGTTTATTATGTAGTGGAAATCATATGAAAAATATAACTGTTCGTTTTCTGTTGTCCTAAATAAAAGACTTATCTCTTTTTCAAAAGGTCTACTAGAATCAGGGGGCCTATTCTCTAACAACAAGCAATATTTTTTTCGCCAGCCATGTGTCTATTTCATTCATTTGTTTGAAGAAAATTAATGAAATAAACATATGACTGCGAAAAAGATATTGCTTCGGAGTTAGAGAATAGGCCCCCAGTTCCCTCCATAACAATACGTCGGTTCCACTAATTAGTGAATATATTAATTCGCTAACCGAGAAGTTTTGAAGCGATCCATTAGTTGCGATAACTCTTTGCTAAGCAATATTACAATTAGCCGTGGTCCGCATAAAACACCTGTATCTCTGTACTCTCATTGTATAACTCCGTCATAACTTAGCCCCCATTGATATCTAACCATTTTTTCCCTCCCATCAGGACGACATGCGTCATAACTTTAAATTTAGTCTCCCAAAGTTGAGAGTTTTTTGTTGTACTTTTCCCTTGTTAATAACTTTATGATAATAACGAACAACTTTGATTTTGAGTAGTGTTTTAGGACTGGGTTCTTTTAATAGTAACCAAAACTAATCCCTATGTAATCAACCTAAGCTGTGTGAACATAATCAATAAAATCAAATTACCTCCCCACCCCGCTACCCAGTGAGCAGACATACAAGTTTGTGCGTAAAGACGGGATCCCGTAGCGTACAGAATGCCGGCTTGTTTTTGTTTTCCCCCTTTTTTTAGGCCTTCTTGCCTACTAATTGATTATTTTAAAAAATTGATCAATTGGCCAGCCCCCCTATTCTGTAACTTTTAACGCGTGCGTTAGCGAAATAAACAAGGTGAATAATTGAAAGTAATCAGCTGAGAAAATTTGCTAACGCACGCGTTAAAGGCCTCGCCACACCAAACGCGAACTGCCGCGCGGACTGGTCCGCTCGCTAGAAAACCATGACAACGTGGATGAGGTATACCCCGTTACCATAGTTTTTCCGCGTGCGGACTAGTCCGCGCGGCAGTTCGCGTTCGGTGTGGCGGGGCCTAAAGAGTTACTGAGTTACAGAATAGCCCCCCTGCATCAATCCATTCCCCACTCAGGAGGCCTCACCAGAGCCGCCTTCAAATGTGTATTCGCCGATCAAACGGGCTGTAGATAGCGCTCTTATTATTCATATTAAGGTTTGTACTTGGGGAGGTTTTGTTTAAATTTAACAGGTTTCAGTGTGTGTTTACTGAATTTATCCAAGGAAGTGCTGGTATTTCAGGAGTTTTTAATACTATTGATTATTTTAGGCCAAAAATGGATCACTATTATGCGTACGCTGCTACAAGTAACAACACAAAACCAGACATCGCTTCAGCCGTTGGAATTTTGAGTCGAAGAGTATCACGCCCTACTCAATCCGACTGGAACGCTGTGAAACGAGTGATCCGGTATCTCAAGGAAACCTGTTGTGCCAAGCTACACTTGAAAGCATCAAAGAACAGTAACTTGGTCGCCCACGGATTCGTTGATGATGATTGGGCTGGTGATGCGACCGACAGGAAATCGACATCAGGTTTTGTGCTCAAAATTGGACAATCCTGCGTTACATGGAGCTCGAAGAAACAAACTTCCGTCGCATTGTCTTCAACAGAAGCCGAGTTTGTCTCAATGTCAATCGCAACGCAAGACGTCATATGGCTGAGAAATCTTTTGGACGACTTCAGATACCCTCAAGACTCACCAACTAAGCTCTTCGAGAACAACCAGAGCTGTATCAAGTTGATCGAGTCAGACAAAGGAAACCCTCGGACTAAGCATACTGAAGTCAAGAGGAACTTCGTCAAAGACCTTATGCAACAAGGGATGATTTTCATTGAATATTGCCCTACCGACTCAATGCAAGCTGACACTTTCACAAAGCCTCTGCAAGGAGAAAAATTTGAAAACATTTGTTGGGAAATAGGACTCATCCTTGATGCATAAACCCACAGCTCGATGTTGAGAGGGGGTGTTGGAATATCAAATCCTCCTGTTTATTATGTAGTAGAAATCATATGAAAAATATAACTGTTCGTTTTCTGTTGTCCTAAATAAAAGACTTCTCTCTTTTTCAAAAGGTCCACTAGAATCAGGGGGCCTATTCTCTAACAAGCTCTAACAACAAGCAATATTTTTTTCGCCAGCCATGTGTCTATTTCATTCATTTGTTTGAAGAAAATTAATGAAATAAACATATGACTGCGAAAAAGCTATTGCTTCGGAGTTAGAGAATAGGCCCCCAGTTCCCTCCATAACAATACGTCGGTTCCACTAATTAGTGAATATATTAATTCGCTAACCGAGAAGTTTTGAAGCGATCCATTAGTTGCGATAACTCTTTGCTAAGCAATATTACAATTAGCCGTGGTCCACATAAAACACCTGTATCTCTGTACTCTCATTGTATAACTCCGTCATAACTTAGCCCTCATTAATATCTAACCATTTTTTCCCTCCCATCAGGACGACATGCGTCATAACTTTAAATTTAGTCTCCCAAAGTTGAGAGTTTTTTGTTGTACTTTTCCCTTGTTAATAACTTTATGATAATAACGAACAACTTTGATTTTGAGTTTTAGGACTGGGTTCTTTTAATAGTAACCAAAACTAATCCCTATGTAATCAACCTAAGCTGTGTGAACATAATCGATAAAATCAAATTACCTCCCCACCCCGCCACCCAGTGAACAGACATGCAAGTTTGTGCGTAAAGACGGGATCCCGTAGCGTACAGAATGCCGGCTTGTTTTTATTTTCCCCCTTTTTTTAGGCCTTCTTGCCTACTAATTGATCATTTTAAAAAATTGATCAATTGGCCAGCCCCCCTATTCTGTAACTCATAACGCGTGCGTTAGCGAAATAAACAGGGTGAATAATTGAAAATAATCAGCTGAGAAATTTGGCTAACGCACGCGTATATTCTGTAACTCATAACGCGTGCGTTAGCGAAATAAACAGGGTGAATAATTGAAAATAATCAGCTGAGAAATTTGGCTAACGCACGCGTTAAGAGTTACAGAATAGCCCCCCAGGTCTGCTTTATCGGCTAAAGCTCAACACGCACTGCACGAGTGCATCAATCCATTCCCCACTCAGGAGGCCTCACCAGAGCCGCCTTCAAATGTGTATACGAGTACGCCCAACGTAACAAAATTCTTCCCACGCTCAATTTTCTCAGAGCTGGAGGTCTCCCTCCTTGGCGTTTTGGGTTTTTTGGGTGAGCTGCGCAAAGATAGTATTAAATAGCACAGATCTGCAAACGTTAGTTTATAAAGGAGTCAGACCCACGAAATTGCTCTCTAGAATGAGCCAATATACACAGGAAATTTATATTTCGAAGGTTTGAAATCCGTGATGTTTGCTTTTTTAGGGAGGTAAGGCCACTTCGTTTTTCGAAATAGCGAAACAAGGGAATTGTCGTTTTGAAAGACCGAAACCCGTGAAATTGCATTGTTTGGTTGATAATCGCATAATAACAGTACGAAGGGGAGCTATAATTTTAACACGGTATTATCCTATCACAATTAAAATCGTAGTCAGGTGGATACTACTTGGCCCCTGAAATTTTATTTTTGAATTGATCAGCCCCGAGACTTTAGCTTTTTAAAGGAGACAATCTGCGAAATCGGCCTTTCGAGTGAGCAAAACCAACGAAATTGGCTTCTGTGAGTGCCAATGAGGAAGTAAAACATTTTCCAAAATCATGCTGTCGTGATAGCTTGGGTACCAAAACTCATGAAAACCCGATCCGTTCAAATAAAATCAGGCCCTATATTTTTTTTATTAATATTTAAAACTATTGGGTTGCGGGACCCATTTGAAATAGGCCAGGTAGATTGATGACGTAATAACAGCATTTGCATCGCCTTCACAATAGCTTCCCACAAATCAAACAATAGGACTTTGGAGAAAGGGGATGGTCAAGAAGGGGCAACACATGATAACAGCCATGATGCGGAGGGTTGGGAGGGGTCACGACCCTTTAGTTACGTCACGAGTCACAGACCGGCCGTTTAAGGTAACAAAAAAAATTGGCTAGTTTTATTTCGCTATAAATCTAAATCAATCATTTACGCACTAATATTCAATTCCTGGTCATATTTAGTCATTTTCTTTAGAAAAAAAATGTCTTCAGCTTCGTAGATATACCAAACCCGTAAAATTGTCGTTTAAAGTGGGGAAATCCACAAATTCTAGTCATCACTGCAGAGCTGCCCTCAAGAGGGGGGGGGGGGGGCGTTTGTGTTAGTTGGTGGGCAGGGCCAAGAATGGTGGGGCAACAACCCCCCCCCCCCCCAGCATCACTTCTCAAGCAAAAGTATGCAGCTAAGAGTGATTCTTTGTTACCGCGGAGACAAAATGGACGATTCCAAGGTCACCTTCGACCAGTTCATGGCCTTGGATGGGTACGCCCATGCCAGGGATCTACAGATTTATTCTCTGTAAACCATAATTTTAACAACAATTTTCCGAGTTTGGTCGTTCCGAAATCCAAATTTTGCGTATTATTGATCACAGAGCCCAATTAAACTCACTCAAAAAGCTAATTTCACAGGATTAACTCCCTAAAAAGCAAATTTCGTGGGGTTGACCCATTTTTTAAAAAAAACCAATTCCACTGGGTTGATTCATTTATGCATGCGATTTCGCTGGTTACGCATACTTTCAAAGTCCGAATCTTATGGCTTTGACGCTCAAATAGAACCAATTATCACGGTTTTGGCTCCTTTCAAAAACAAAATGTCGCAGGGTTAGCCCATTAAGAAAATTTTTTTTCGTGGAGTTGGCTCATCAAAACAAATTTCAGAGTGCTGGCTCACCCCAAAAGATCGATTTCATTGCTTTCCCTGCAACAGAAACCTCCTTTCGCCCTGTTGATGCCTTCAACACGGAATTTCGTGGGGTTGACTCCTTAAAAATCTATATCATTTTAAGCACCCTCACCACACAAAAAAGCAATTTAACGCTGCTGATCTAATTTTTCCTTTAAAAAAAAACTTCGTGCCTCATTCAAGAACTAATTTCGCGGTCCTCATCACTCTCCGAAAAACGAACTTTCGCGGAATGAGCTCATTAAAATCCAGAGTCACAGGTCAGGTTCGCTCTAAAAATGGCAATCGCCGCTACAAAAACAAAATTTCTCTGCTCTTGATCAATTTAAAAAGCAATTTTGTGGTTATGGCCCATTTTAAACAGAATTTCACTAGTCTGACTTCTTTTAAGAACAATTTTTAATGATAATCTGCCCCGCGAAATTACTTTTTGAAAAAGTCTAAACGACATTTTCTATCTAAGGAGCAAGGCCCGTGAAACTATGGTTTCTTATGTAGGTTTCTCCACCTCCTTGAAAGAACTCTACTTTGATTTGTGTTATTGCCTTAAACCAACAAAATTGACTTTTTGAAGAGCTTAACACGGGAAATTAGTTTTTTCAACGGCTAGACCCCGTAAAATTGTGTTTTTCAGCGATTAATCAATTTCCGATTCAAATTGGTTATCAATAAAATAAAATAAATTGGCTATCAAATTGGCAAACCACACAACAAGCTGAACCACTACATGGAAAAAAAAAAAAAAAAAAAAAAAAAAAAAAAAAAAAATTGAAAAGTGTGACGTGGAAAAAGAAATGACACGAAGCTTCAGTTTGCTTTAATGGTAAATCCAAAAATTTGCTCCATAGAAAAACAGCTTTCTCAACTTCAGATTCAATTTTGACTCTGATCCTGATCATTTGACTTTTAATCCAAAATTCCTTCACCACCCTTCCAGACCTTTCAGACCTTCACCATAAACAAATCCTCCTTTTCGACTCTTGAGGCGAAACTAAAATGTTGTAAATCCAATATTTAGAATGACGTGAAATGCTTCAGGAAAATCAACATGTTCTGGTACGGAGATGGGTGTTATTCGTTTGATTGCATGACTCCGTACACGCTTAGCATAAAAATGAATTTTCATTACTACGGTCTACGGAGATGTCCTTGTCCTTCGACAGAAAAAAGGTGCTCATCCAGTGGTCAATAGGTTCATATGATTGATTGGTTCATATTTCTCTATCACCCACAGTCTTAATGAGATAAAACCATTTTGATCGTGAACATTAACAAAATTAAGTATATTCATCGACCTTGCTGTAGTAAAGGGTGGCAGTTGAAAAAAAAAAAAATAATAAACAAATACAAAATATATATGTTCTATTCAATTCTCCCGATAAGCCCCGTCAATTCCAAAGGTGAGTGGATTTTTCAACAGTGTAAGTCGGTAGCCCTTTTATTCTATCCATATCTCTTCTCAGTGCTCTACGTAGTTTAATTGAGTTAATTCGTGGTTATTCACACTTTTTCTACTTTTCCGATTCCATGAGTGAAAAAGAGGTGAGTCTGTTTCGATAACTTTCTTACTAATTACTTGCAACAACGGCCACACAGAAACCATTGATGGCTCTTATAGAGAAACAGTCACAACAAATGGAGCAATGTCCAAAATCACTTGAGGGACTAGCCTCATCACGTATTTCGTTCAATTAAATATTATATTTTACGGAATCTATTTTAAAGATTTGTATCCAATACAATGGGGCAAGGGAACACGCTTATTTATTTATTTTCGTTTTATATTTCTCTTTTTCATGATATAAATAAGATTTCTGTATAAGGCGCTGTACTTCATCATAAAAATGAAGTGTCTGTAGGCTACATTACATCACACGTCTCTCGTTAAGAAAAGCCGCATGCAGTCTGGTAAATTACAACTGACTTTCGGTATCATAATAAAGAAAAAAGAATACTATTAATTAGTCAAGAGAACGCGAAACCATTTACAATTTCTCTTCAGTTCAGTTCAGACAAAATCTTGAGTTCCTCCCCCTCGCTGATTATGAACAATTTATGGAATCTGCATTCACAGCCACTTTCACCACATTAGGATAATCGGTTGTTTTTTTAAAAAACGAATCGGTTGTAATTTTAGTTTTAGAGTGTTTTCCAAACTGCACTTTTCTCTCTAATCATAATGTTCAAATGGACCCTCCTAAAAAATGCCCTGAAACCAGTCCGAGTACTTTTCTATGTACTGTAGAGATTATCGTTTAGCTAATATTTGTGGCATTTCCTGGATGAGGACGCACGGCACAGTTCCTTCCTTCCCTGTCAATTGAAGTGATTCCTCCAAAAGTTTTATAAGAATCAGAATACATTGTTAAAGCCTAAAGCATACGGTGGTGCGGGGCGGCCCACCCCTGGCATTTCGTCAAATGGAGCGTAAGAGCGATGCACATCAGTCGCGAATTCGTGAGGCTGTACCAAAATGTATAACGCCCCCTCGCGCCCCACCGGCCGGCCCATTGTTCACATAATCTCTCCAACCATCCTTAGCCGTTGACTAATAGCGTTTTCCATTTACATAAAATTCGGCTCTGGAGCAGTTCATTTCCACTCGTCCTCTCTTAATTAAAACACATGGTTATGGAAAAGACGGGTGGAAATGAATTACTGTATTATCGTCAATGAATTTTAAGCCGTACTTAGTTGATGTAAATAGGAGATGAAGAAAAAAGAAGCCTGAACCCCTGAAACATAAAAATAAATTATCAATGAATTACTCTTTAGCAGAATTTTATGTTAATAGAAAACGCTATCAATTGTTGACTAATGACTCATAACATTCTGCTAAAAAAAAAGTATGTATTCCTTGAAGACTTTTCCCATTTTGGGCACTAAAAATAAAGAGAGGGGGTAATATCGAGAATTGTAACTCCTTAGCTAGCTACTATACCACACGGAAATAACATCATAAGGATCATAATACATAAGGTGGCACCTGAGGCGCAATTTTTGATGTATAATTTTTACATTTTCAGACACGTGGGCGTATAGCTAATAGCTCTAGACAGATGGAGAGATAGCTTTTCAGCTTTTCGCAGTTTCCTGAGCCCTCGAGTTCGTCTCAACCGCCAGGTTCACGTGCATCTAAATTCCCTCAAATTATGGGCCGAAATTGCAAACCAAACACTTAGCTCTAAATGTTGCAATTGCACGGCTATTCGTCAGACCCCAAAATGGCGCTTTCGCGAATATTTGAACCACAAACTTGACTCTTTTAATTTCGCGAATTTTTTTATAAGAAAAATGTTGCAACATGGCGGCTATACTTCAGGGCGCGATCGTGGCCGACAAATGGCAATAGCCCGGCCCGTGTTCCGTGAACAATGAAAAAAAAGCTACGAAACTTGCAATTTCGCCAAAATAAAAACTGGAAACTATCAAATTCCCGAATATTTAGAGCCGAAACATGCAATTATGCTGAAATTAAGACCTGGAACGTGCAATATCGCGAATGTTCCAGACAAGGACTAGAAACTTATTCCACTTTGAAGGCTTTTTGCCTAAAGCGCCTTTTACACGAGTAAGTTATTATCAAAATATCTAGTCATTTTGAAAAAAAAAAAAAACTGGATCATCTGTGATTTGGTAGTGATTTTTTTACCATTTCAACACCCTATTTTCCCCCCTCCACCTTGACCGATTGGCCCAAATGCAATACCGACCGGGGCCTATGACTACGGATTTTGTGCCATAGCGCGTTCCGCTAAAGTAATTTCTACGAGAGTTATCGTGCTAACAAGGGCCTCACACTTACTTCCACCCGAGAACTGCACCCCCTCCCCCCCTCGAAATTTTCAAAAAATTAAAATTGGAATCAAAGGCTACTTTAAACATGGAGTATACGTACTGGAATATGATCCTTCTAGAACTACTGGTGATTTTTTGGTGATTTTTTTACCATTTCAAGCCTATGTAAGAACATCACCCCCTCCCCCTCGAAATTTTCAAAAAATTAAAATTGGAATCAAAGGCTACTTTAACATGGAGTATACGTACTGAATATGATCCTTCTAGAATCAACTGGTGATTTTTGGTGATTTTTTTACCATTTCAAGCCCTATTTACCCCCCCCCCCCCACCACCACCATGACCGATTTGGCTCAAATGCAATACCGACCGGGGTTTTATGACTACTGATTTTTTTGCCAAAGCGCGTTCCGCTAAATTAATTTGTACGAAAGTTATCGTGCTAACGTGACCACACACTTACTTCCACCCCGGGGGCACCACCCCCTCCCCCTTGACTTTTTCAAAAAATTAAAATGGGAATCAAAGGCTAGTCTAACATGGAGTATACGTACCGAATATGATGCTTCTAGAATAAACTGGTGATTTTTAGTGATTTTTTTACCATTTCAACCTCTATTTTCCCCCCCTCCACCTTGACCGATTTGGCCCAAATGCAATTCCTACCGGGATAATGGATGATGTTCTCTGCGCTGTGATCAGATTGAACAAATTTTTGTACAAAAAACTTACTTGTATAAAAGGGGCTCAAAAAATATGGTCATAGCCGTCTAGCCCAAATCTCACGATCACTGAAATAAAAAAGTTTCCTGAAATGAAAATGAAGCTTGTAATTACGCGAAAATAAAGGCCAGAAACCAGCAATTTCACCGATTATTCAGACTCAAGACTGGCAATTCCGCAGATTCGAATGAGCGTTTTCCTCAATTCTAGCCGCGAATTAGCGTTTTTTCTCAATTTTACCCGCGAGTGATCGATTTTCACAATTTTAGACCCGAATTAGCTATTGTTTTCACCTTTAGCCATTAATTATAGGGCTTTTTCACTACGTTAGCCACGATGTTTGTTTCCTTCTAGAATTAATATGATTTTACATACTGAGAAAAATTAGTACATATTTAGAATACCTACCTACCGTGTTTTTCTGGGCCTTTTGAAACTGATTGGGTATTGAAAGAGAATAATTCACCAAAATTCCCCCTTGAGTTTTGCTCCTAAGCCTATAACTCACTCGTCAGCCTTTTTACGACGAGCGTCTGCCGGCCCCTCGACACATTACTATCAATGTTCGATAGTATCAATGATCACGATACTATCAATGATCACGATACTATCAATGATCAATTCGACCAATCCACTGGAGCGATCCAACACAATGAAAGGAGAGGAGGGAAGGGGTACGTTCTCACATTATTTGAGGTAAAAACTCACCGGAAGCGGAAACCAACCTATAAATAATTTTCCCCCAAATTTCATCGATGACCTGAACGACTGCGCCCCGAAAGAAATGAGTTTCTAGTGCATACATAATTTGTGATATTTTACGCGTTTGTAAATATGTAGATGGCTTAGTTTTATTGCAATCAAAATTGTAAAGTATTCAAAATACCATAAAATATCAACAACATTATTTTCTTCCTGTTTGGAGTTTGGAGTCTTGCCCAAACGAAGAGCCTGAAACAGAGAATACCAGGGGCCCTATTCAGAGACGTCGGGAGAAATGCCGCAAGTGTGGTTGCTATGGCGGCATAATGTTATTTCTTATTCGACGTCCTTGGATCCCACTTGCGGGATTTTTTCCCGACCGTTCAGAATAAGCCCCCTGGACTGTCTGGTTTCCTGCAAGATTTAATTATACAAAAGAATAATAAAGCCTCAAATAATGATACGGTGAGAACGTCAACTACGTACTACTCCCGCCCCTCCCACACTTCCGCCAAAAGAATATACACATCTATTCTTAGCATGGTAATGGAGAAAGTTTTCCAAATTTCATTTAATTTCAATGCTCTGTTGCTCCGACGAGAGTAATGATTTGAGGGCGTCAGGCGCCTGAAGTACGTGTGAAGTATATGATACAAAAGAAGGCAAAGCAACGTAACGTAGGAAATGGGTTTTTAGTGCATTTCATTCTGAAAATGCACTATTGGTCTCGTCGTGATGGTGGCAAACATGGGTCATGTCATGTTTTTTTCACGTTTCAGAACCTCTAGAACACGAATTCATTGGTCTCCAGGATTCATATATATATATCTCTTTATATATTTATTTATTGGTTTATATATTTATTTATTTATATAATCTTTATGGCCGTTTTCTTGTTAGCACGATAACTCTCGAAGAAATCAATTTAGCGGAACGCGCTTTGGTAATAAAATCAGTAGTCATAAGACCCCGGTCGGTATCGTATTTGGGCGAAATCGGTCAAGGTGGAGGGGGGGAATAGGGGTTAAATGGTCAAAAAATCACTATAATTCACCAGTTGATTCTAGAAGCATCATATTCAGTACGTATACTCCATGTTAGAGTAGCCTTTGATTCCAATTTTAATTTTTCGAAAAAGTCAAGGTGGTGCCCCCGGGGTGGAAGTAAGTGTGTGGGGTCTTGTTAGCACGATAACTCTCGTATGCCTCCAATGCCACTTAAAAGTGTCTGAAAAAAATACTAAAAATAAGAGTTTCGCATTGTCGTTGTTGGTTTTCGGCCACTTTTTCTCGACTCTAAAGCATGTCGGCGAGGTCTACCTGCACCTTTGCTCTTTATTGTACTTACGAGGGCTGTCGATCGGGTGGCCGCTGTCGTCCGCGCGCCGGAAAATTCGTGCGGTACCTTAAAATAGGCCCAGGAAGACAAAAACTCTGGAGTCGAGCGGTACTACAGGAAAATTATTATTTGACCCAGACATTCAAAAGAACCGGAGAACTTTTGGTGCAAATTGCTCGTTACCCTTCCACTAACACTTATTTCTACTGTGTAAAAAATTCCCGAAGATTTTGCGTCGCGTGTTGGCCCGTGCGTGTGGGAGCACGGATTTCTGGGTCATTTTATTCGTTTTGCTGAAATATCTCTAAAACCACCAGTGCTGACTAATCATTCCTATTAGGCTCAATTTGAAGACCTCAGAAAAACCCACATGAAGCTCTCATGCGCGGTTTTCCTCGATCGCGTAGCATCACATCGCGTAGCATAGTGGAAGCCACGTAAAAAACTGTGCAAAATTGAATAGGTATACCTAACTTTTTCTATGGCGAACCAATTTCATCGAAATCCGGGAGGCGTATAAAAAAAAAGAGTAGGAGGGATTGTAAACGTATGCGTCTGAAGAACGTCTAGCGAAATTTAGCACCTTCATTTCAAGAACTTATCCGACAAAATTTTCGATGGATATTTTAGCGTAAATACGCAACTTTCGACCTGTGGTGAGAAGGCTCATGATGATTTGTTCCGTTTGATGCGACCGTTCCACAGTGAAAAAAAGTGTCTTCTTTCAGGATTTGTCGTCAAAATTACCATAATGACAGCGGGAAGGACAGATATTGCAGTTATACCTAAAAAGAGGAGGTTGTATACCAAAAAATGATGAATAAATTAGGTTGCAACGGATGCCTCAATAGCGGTTGGGATTCTCACAATTTACTCGCTTGTTGTTTTTGGAAGGAAATAGTTTCACAACTTGGACCTGTGGGGGAATGCCTCTCTTTTCAATTGAAATATGGCATGTAGGTACCTATTATAGTACCTTTATATAAGTATACACCCCGCATAACAGTTTCTTGTGTAAAATTTTGTGCTCTTCAAATTAGGCACAGTACATTTTTTTGATAACCCCAATAGTTACAAAATTATTCCAGAAAAACGGCTGATGTACAACTTCCGCCGACAGCTGTTCCCAAACCCGAGGCAGAATCGTTGAGAGTTTTTTATGCTGTGTTGGGGGAAAGGTATCAAACAAATTGCACCAAAAATTGTCATGTTCTTTTGAATGTCTGGGTTTAGTCAATTTATCGATAAGTCAGTACATGGTCAGTACTACGGGGAGAACCACTTCAACGTCTCATCCGATCGAACATCTGTTTCAAATTTCGGAATCCCCGTTTGCCAACTTTGGGTCCGTTCCACTGTTTTGCTAGTGCTACACTAGAGTAGAAAACCACGTGATTTCATTGGCTTATTCTGAAAAATAGAATGAAACCAGATGATTTTCTTCAAAAGTGTAGCACTCGCGAAACTGTTGAACGGACCTATATTATAATATCGTGCTCAGCTCACATCGAATTATAGTTAGACTCGATGAGTCCCTGTTTTTGTAGCAATACCCGCGAAATTGATTTTTTAGCTAGACAACAGGATACAACCTGCGAATAAATTGATTTTTCAGGGAGAAAACCCGCGAATTTCTTTTTTAGCGAGAAAATTGCTTTCCACAGTGAGCGAAATTGCTTCTATAGCGAGGGAACTTATAAGGATTTCCGTTCAACACACGACACAAGTGTAGTGCAGCGTCCTCTCCATAAACATTATGTACCTATCAATTCAGAGAGGACGTGTGGAAAAACTTACATCACACGAGTGTATTGCATTGAATGGAAAACGCCATTATCGCGAGAACAACACAGCTTCGTTACTTTTTCAGTGCTGAAAACCCGTGAATTGCTTTGCTATATAGTCTGTCACACAGGGTAGCGTACGTAATTATTAATTAATGTGGAAAGAACGGTTTTCGATCGTTTAGGGGGGGGGGAGCTTCTTAAGAAATTATTTAAATATCGCCAGATCGGGTAGATCATTCATCAGTTCACGACTTTACGTGCCAATCCACCGGTATACATTTCTCCCAAATCGGAGATGCCAGTTCCCCATTGTACTGATTTCCCCTTCCTCTTCTCCTTCGTTGCGTGTCAAGCGTTAGTTGAAACGATGTTCTTTCGAATTCTCTCGATTACATATTTGGGTTTCCGTCCCGATAACGCACACATGTACGCACAAACATACCGCACTCCCTTCTCCACCGACGGCAGTGCGGTTTCTCACAGAATTTTCTCTCTCGCTCGCTTTATAGACTCCTTCCGAACGCTCGACCTCGTCGGAGGACTCGACGAGGCCTCCGGCACGAGGTAAACGGGCGTCCTCTGGAGAACCCGAAAGTTCTGCTCGAGGAACACGAAGAGCAGCGAAAACATCGCCCACGTCGAAAAGCGAAGCAGTTGGGCCAGCCAAGAAGCCAAGGCCGGGGCCGTCGTATGAACCGAAGAAAGAGACGACCACAGAAAGGAAATCGGCTAGTACTGTGTTTAAGGTATGTTATGAGAGATTGACCATTTATTCAGTGATGCAAACATTTTAAAATTGATTCAAGAGAGGAAAGGAAGGGGTCGCCGGTATCCCCATCCCTGGGGGGAGTAGCGGAAAGACAACTAAAACAGTGAGATCTGATATTATCGGGCCTGCATTTCGTTACCTTATAATTATAATGCATTATTTTCAGGCAGTTCATGAGGCCGTAAGTTACACTGTTCTAGCCCCCGGGGAAACATCTACAACTCGAGAGTGTTTCTTATCTTCTTCTTTTTTTTTTTTTTTTTTTTTTTTTTTTTTTTTCAAAAGATTTTGATGAGTAGGTACATGTTTATCAATGGTTCTTATTTCTATTCGTGTTTAGCAGGCTGGGAGCTCTTCTCATCTCCAAAAGGACTCGGCAATTCAAGCGGAACAAAGATCAACCGGGCACGCTCAACAACTTGCATCGAAAACTCCTAGTGTCGAGGTGACTGCTTCAAAAGAAATCTCGGGAAAGAGTGAGAAAACTGTGTCACCCAGTGAGGAGAGAAAAGTTGCCGAAGGCAGTTCGATGGAAGTTGAGCCTCAGGAATCGGAGGCGTCAAAAACTCCGGCACTTTTGAAAAGTGGTGGAAGTACGTCGTCCACGTCTGGCTTTCAGTCTGATTATTGCGTAACAAAAGAGCCGAAACATACCCTTGCGGGCCTCAAGCCAGCAGTTGCAGTACTAGAGAGTCAGTCAACGCAGGAAAACGTCGCACCGACTGTTCAGGGGCCTTCTGTTGGAGCTGTTCCGTGTTCTTCACCTCCAAAAAAATCACCGCAGTCTTCGGATGAATCCGATTCGGGAAAGATCGGTGCCACTGCATCTGAGAGCGTAGCGACAAGATTTAGCTCAGAGGATATGCCTTCGTCCAGTGGCCAATCGTACTCAGAAACGCTGAGTGAGACTCCGAGCAGCCTCAGTCTCAGTTCTTCAAAAGCAACGCAACTCAGCAGTGAATCAGATAGCGCTGCAAATATCTTAGGCAGATATATACACAGCTCGTTTAAAGTATCGTTGGACTTATTGAAGCTAGCTGATAAGCCAGATCCAAAACTCCCCAAGCATCTAGAAGCTGGAAAACCTACGGCAGATATGCCAGAAAACGTTGAAATGGATGAAGACGAACAAGTACCACTCCCAACGGATCAATTATTTGTATCTTTCAATACGGTGCTACGTGTGTTTGCCGGTGACCCTAGCGTTAAACTCAAGTTAGCCGGATCACGGAAGCCGCCTCCTAGTGACATGCCTACTGAACCATCCGAGGAATTGTATGTGTGGGATGGAGAGCCATGTGGATTTCACAAGAGCGTACTGTCACCGTCTGTTAGAGAGCCTCGACCCTTGGGCTCATGGCCCTCGGAATATCCTGAAATGACCGGTGGCACTTACCCGATTTGCGAATGGCAGGAACCACAAGAAATAAAGGAACCGCTGGCAACTCCTGAGGTGACAAACGATGTTCTGCGAAAAATGGGGCTATTTCATGCCCAAGTTACAATGGAGGAGAAAGCTCCAAAAAAAATCAAGAAATCGAAATACGTCGTCACGCCAGAAGCGGGTCTGTTTAGATACATACCCTCTCCTGTGTACACAGCAATGCTCTGTGACGTTCCTGCTAGGTGAGTACAAATTCTAGGCAACATTCGAAGAAAAAAATACGACTCACGTTCTGTTTACATTAGGGCTTCATATGATGACGTTAGTGCAGTTTTCTCAAATTTGGACATTCACGACGTCTATATGCTGTTCAAGAAAGAAGATTTCTGGGTAGTCGATTTTCTCAGTGAGCGTTCACTCGACGTAAGCTTCCTCTATCCAACCAGCTAGTTATTTTTACTGTTACCAACTGATGTTATTCCACATGGAGGAACTAATGAGGAACTACGACGACATCAATATTTTTGAATTTGAGACTCACGTAATTTTTGTGGGTCTTACAAACGAAAAATCTGATGACGCGGTAGCGGGTGGCAGCGGTACGCGGGCACCACGTCGAAATCAGAGAATGTACCATGCTTCTATTGCCGGAGTGCCGATGGAGTAAGACCTTTGTTTTATTCATGATGGTTTAAATTATTATTTATTTTTTAAATTACGTTTCAGTGTCTCAAGGGAACGAATTAGAAGAGATCTTAAAGCCCAGGGTTTCAACAATGTTCAGAGCATTCACTTGGGTGTACCAGCTCAGGGTACCACGACGGCGGATTTGACCATCACGTACAAGGCTTTAGCCGGAGTAGGCCGAGTAACGCCCTGTTATTATTTCAATCATGTCTCCTAATTCTTTTCATTTGCTGTACAGAACAGTGCAGAAGATGAAGCGGTCTTGGAAATCGCGGACAAGCTGGTTAAATTACGTATTGTGGATCAATATGACGCCGATGACATCTAAAACTGTGTCCCACTAGATATCCTACTTGTTACAGACATTCGCATGAATTTGTTATTGCTATGCAGCCAATGGGCTTTTCCGAATTGTTTAATTACCGTTTTTTTATAATTTAATAATTTTCTTTGTTTTAAATAGCACGTTTTCTACGCAATTACACTAATGGCTAAAAGTTCCTCACTCGAACAAGTGAAAATAAAAGAGTATTGAACGAAAGAGTAACGTTAATAATGTTATATGTAACAACATGACGGGCTCCTGGGAAAACCCTAGGACCCCAAAAAAATTATTTGTATAAGCCGCCCCTCTAAAAAAAAAGTTTTGTTCCGACAGCAGCCTGTCGGGAAAAGTGCATTTCATTCATGCGACAATCGACTCAAACCCCATAAGTTAGAACGATATCAATCAATTAGTATAGAAAGTCAAAATCATAAAATCGTGTTTATTTTTTACCGCAGGCCCCTTTTTTGGCACCAACTAGGCGGGAACAATCTGGGGCCGTATTCCGAAGCCGTGTGAAAATGCCGCAAAAAGCGGTTGCTATGGCGGGATAATGTTTGTTATTTCTTATTCGGCGTCCTTGGATCCCGCTTGCGGCATTTTTTCCCGACCGTTCAGAATAAGGCCCCCCTAGTTAGAGTTGTCGGGAAATAATCCCGCAAGCGGTATCCAAGGACGCTTCATCAGAAATAGTATTATCTCGCCATAGCAACCACCTCATGTGAGTTTTTCCCGACAACTCGGAATAAGGCCCCTGGGGGTCAACCATGAGCTAGTGTAAAAATACCGTCAAAACGCGGTATCTATGGCGTTGTAACATTATTTGTGATAGAGCGTCCTTAGTTACCGCTTGCGTTAATTTTTTAACGCTAGCTCATGGTTGACCCCCTGATGTGAATGCGATGTAAATTTGGTATTAACATTCGCATCGTAATACGGGGTGGAACTCCTCCAAACCTTGCCTACATGCACTGTACATTTTCTCTTTTTATTTACATTGAGTTCATACCGACAAGGCGACGCTAAGAGACACATTTTATTAATTTGATTCTGAACGTATCGGAGAGGATGAAAATGGCTGAATAGCCGAAACCGGTTCCGAAATATAAAAAAAGTAAAGCGACGAGAACACCATTTGTTTCTCCCAATAAGTGTGGGTTTACCAGCCGCAGGCCGTAGGCGAGAGTTTACCGAGGGACGTTTCTAGCCCTCTCGGGTCCCCTTAGCGAGAATTATCGCGGAGCCTCACAAGGGCGCAGCAAGGAGAGGGCAATGAAAAAGGGGGGCTTGCGAAAATCATCTTTTTTCGGTACCGCAGCTTCAATCGAAAAATCCATCAATTAGCCCATTCAAACTGGGTGATTAGCATTAATAAAGCTGAACATTTCGCCCTTTAAAAAACGTATAATTGATGAATAACATTTCAATTTTACCTGCATTCTCAGGTAAAATAGATAGATACATCCGCAATATTACGTCATTTTCGGAGCTTAATTGTGAAATTTTAAGTTTTGGATCTATAAATATCCTGCAAATTGCAAGTTCATGGACTTGTCCTTCGCGATAAATTGCAAGTTTCCAGACCTTTTTTAAATTGTTTTAAAACGTAGGTATTCATTCATTTTTTTTTTATTATTACTTTTACTTCTTGGAGTCTGTGGACTACAAGAAATAAAAGAGGCAGCCACGAACTAAGGTGACCAGATGTCCTACTTTCCCCAGACATGTCCTACTTTTCAGAGCATCCGGGTACATCCGGGGTAATTTTTAAGGTATCCGGGGAGAGTTCAATGCTGTCCTCCTTTTCGGCCCCTATTATTGCAACGTTCGGTGGGCATGAACCCCAACCACAGTTTTGCGGATTTTCATTCTTCTTGCTGACAGTGGCGGACCTACACCTATTGTGGCCAGGGACAGAAATGTCTAGAGGGCCCATTACTCTCTATAATGGTAGATTTCACTTCTTCGGCTTAAGGTTCGGCTTAAAATTAAGTCGGACTTAAGGGGAAAAAATCCATTGAATTTCATGTAAGCCGAGGTGGTAAAATCCACCATAAGTAAACAAGGAATATACTTTTTAGAAGATTTCTCTTTTAAGAAGCGAATTATTGATTTTCATTTTCAAGCTTCTTGGGGGTCCCATCAGGGTGGTCCCGCCCCCGTCGTCCCTACACCACGGTACGTTACAGCTTGCGAGTTTTCTTCGTCAAAACGTTGGGATGGAGGGGTCTTTATATCCCGAGCCGGTTCAAATCCGAGATTTCGTAGGATTTACTCATTCAAGAGCCAATTCTCGTGGGGTTTGCTCTTTCAAAAACGAATTTTGCGTACTTTCGCTCTTTCCGGGGATTTTGACCAAAATTTAAATTCTTTAGCTCTGTATAAAACCACTTTCGCTTGTTTTGGAACCTAAAAGCGAACGAAAAAAAAAACAACGTATTTCATGAATTTTGCTTTTGCGAACCCCCAATTTTGCCGGAGGTTTTTGCGAATCCGGAGATTTGGCACCTTTAAAATACAATTTAAGAATTTTCACGCTTTTAAAACCAAATTTCGTGGTTCTAGTTTTTAATGGCATCAGGTTTCGCAGGTTTGTCTATACATAAAATTAGGACAACTAATTTGCTGTTTGAATTAACCAAATTTCTGTATCTAGCTAATTCAAATTCGAAAAATAAATTCGTCGTTTTCGCTGTTACAAACCCAAAAGATTTGAGGATTTTCTCACTTTCAAAATCCAAACTCCTGGGATTTGCTCCTCCAAATCCAACTTCCACAGGCGTGGAAGTTATCTTAAAACCCCAATTTCAATGCTTTTTTTCTTTCTAAAATCTTATTTACGGGTTAGGCCAGTACAAGAAAACGGAAAAATCAAGTTCATGGTTTTGACTCTAAAAAACCCAATTTCCTTGAGAAATTTTGGCTCCTCCAGTCTGCATAACCAAATGTTGCTCCTCAAAACCCAGTTCCGCAGATTTTAGCTATTTCTTCATTCTGCGTATTTGCGTATTTTCATTCTTTCAAAATCCCCAACTCTACCAAAGATTTCGAAACAAATGTGGATTTAAAAAAAAAAAAAAAATCACTTCTTATTCTTCTTGTTCTCATTCTTACACTTCTTATTACGGTCTTAATTTCGATTAAATTTCAAGTTTAGCTTCTTAAAGCAAAATTACAATTTTGAGACCATTTCTTGTAGCGGTGGAACCCAGGATAGTGGGCTACATCCCTGGAAATAACGATCACCTACGAAACTGGAATTTTCGGATTCTATTTCAGAAAAATTGCAAGTTAGGCATCTTAATTTCGGAGAAATTGCAAGTTTCAGTGCTAAACATCAGTGAAATTTCAGGTTTTGCAATTGTTTTCTGAGGGCTCGGATCCCGGGCTAGCAGACCACGATGGACCGCGTCGTAGGCTGACGAGGCCCATTGTAGGCTGTAATCACAACAAAATTGCAACATTTTGGAGGCAAATATCTGCGAAAATGGATGGTTCCTGGAACTACAATGTTGGTAAAATTGCAAGTTTCAGGTCATAATCTCAGTGAAATTGAAAGTTTTAGCGTCAATTATTTTTACATGTCGAAGAGCCTAGGCTAGCCGGCCCCAACTGCGCCCATACCCTGACGAATTATAGCCGTGTAATTGCAATATTTAAAGATAAATACTTGTCATTTTACAAATTCTGGTGCTAATTTGAGCTAACTGCCAGATTTCTGCCTGAATATCCACCACATTGAAAGTTTCAGGTGATCAGGTGTTAATTTGAGCCAGTTTGTCCATTTTATGGGCGCTGATAGTCAGTTTAGTCATTTTCAATGCGCAGATCGAAAGTTACTCCGCATATTTCTGTAGGGAGCGAATGGTCACTTTGGTCTTTTTTGAGAGCAGGAATTGCAATAATTGCAATTCTGACATTGTTGTTATGGCTTTTTTGCTACTTTTATGACACGAATCGTCAATTTAGCCATTTTCCAGGTAGCTTATAGGATTGTGACAAGGCCAGTTGAGCCTAAATTTCAATTTTGACTCTCCTCGAATTTTAAATTAAATGTATAAAGATTCAAGTAATTTTATACTTAATTATAAATTATAGGAAAGTCAAAATTGAAATTCAGACTCAACTGTCCTTGCTCGATGTATAAGGTTGCATAAATGAGACCATAGACAATTAAATATTCCAGATACAGATACGGTGCATGAGGAGTTAATTGGTATGGGGTAGTACTTGTAGCCCCTTGAAGATTCTCTGTCCCTGCTAGCCCCAATACCGTGTTTGAGCACGAAATTTCCCCCCGAGAACTGAACAATTTTCCTTAGTGGGAAAATCTTGGCTGATTTCTGTTCCAGACGAATAGCCCCAAATTCGCGTTTTTAGTTGCTTTAAGAAACCCATATTACTGTTGAGCCCTCTTCCTCCATTTCAAACGTAAAGTTTCCTCCATAAATAGCCCAAAACGCTGTAAGTCCAATCTAGCAACTCTGCAACCCGTTCCAAATCCTCTCCTTCCCTTCATCGCCAACTTAGAATAAACAAAATCCTAAGATGGGGGAAGGGAAAACCATACCGGGCATCAAAATATCACGCTACACCCCTGCATGGCTCTCCAACTGGCAATTCTTCGTATCTAATCGAACTCACCTGGAGATCGTCGAGTGAGCCAACCCCTTGACTCCCTCGAAGGGCTGGATATTGAACTCGAGCTGAAAACTTTCATCGAATAACGTGGTACGTACCGGCGACTGAGCTCTATGCATTTTATTGAACTTATAGATCTTAGATTATACGTATAATTATAATACCTATTACTTATTTATTATTATTATTATTATTAATTACCAGGTGTACGTATTGTTTTCACTGATGTTCTGTTGTAGAGCTTTAATAATTGCGTAAGCCGAAAGCGAGTTAAGCTGACAATGAGCTAATAAGCTAACACTAATAATGAAAGTGGTCGTACGACGACCTTTTCCGTAGAATTATTAAACAACTATAGGTCAAGTTCATTTCAGTCATATCTGCCAGTATTTACCCACGAAGCAATCAAAGACGATTTGTCTGTGTCCTTTCTGATAGCCGAATTCTGTTTGAGCGTTGAATTCATCTGAGAGAACAATTTTCGTTTCAAATAAGCGACCTTGGACAATTTGTTCGCGTCGTGACTTTCCGACTCTTGAAGGGTTTGAGCTCTTGAATTGCTTTCTAGCGCCGTTGTAACGCAAAATGATTGATTGATTTCAATTCCACGGCTCTCCTGCACAGAATAATTTACTGGAACACTCGTTGATTCACTTCGAACGGAATGCTTGGATAGACTGGATCGCTTCGGAGAGTCACTTCTGAGGACTCTCAAAAATCGGTCGATGAGACCCTTTGTATTTCCAACGTTGGGATTATCATTGCTCGAATTGGGATCGTGGTGGAAAAAACTCTTGGATTTTAGAATTTTCGTAAGATTCGGCGTCAGTTGAGTGTCAGCGTCAAACAAATACGGAGTACGTTTGTATGTTTTTGGGAATATGAATTCAAGGAGACCCAAATGCCTGCGTTGTGCCAAAGTTAAAGCAGCTCCAGCTTTAGCCATTTCGTCCTCTAGTTTTTCTTCAGGCTAATTTTGAGAAAGAAAGCATGAAACAAACAATTGACCGAGGCTACTAATAATATTTCAGTTATTTTTACAGATAGGTTGAATATTTTATCGTTCACTTTTTCAATTTCCTTTTTTTCGATATCGTAGTGTTCAACTTCTATTGGTACTTCATTGCCAATGTCACGTGGCCTATTCTGGTAAGAGTAGTCCAGTTCTTCTTCCTCGAAATCTACGACGGAAGGAACGACAAATCAAGTCGAATTGTTAGTGTTTTTTATTTTTTATTTTAATTTTTAACTAATTAAAAAATTAGTCCAGGCAAGTTCATTTAAACTTACTATAATCGAAATTGGATTCCGAAGATCCCGAAGAGTGACTCAGCGTACCGGAGCCCCTTCAATAAACACAGAATATTATATTGAACGTATAGAAAATGAACAGAACTAAGAAATAACAAACCTTTCCTCACTTTCATCGGACAAATCACCGTATTCAGCTGAAGTTTTACAAAGCGTGCAAACATTTTGTAGATCGTCAAAACACTGTGGGCAGTAAATCCCTGGACAATTCAACCGGGTACAATAGTTGAGTGGCTCGTTCGGAGTCCCACGACACCGACACACGAGACAGATTTTTCCTATTTTGTTGTCCCTGAATAAATTCTGGATCCTTTTGAAACGATTGGGGCACTTCTGGAAAACTTTGAGCGGTCTGTAACGTTTAAACGTGTGAACGCGATGTAAGTTTAGTTTAAATAAGTAGCACAGCATGTTGTATGTATGTCGCATATACTTGGCGAAATTTTCCATCTCATGAAATGGATGTCCATTTCACGAAGTGGCTCCACTTGCCGTAATTTCAAAAAATTACGACACCTGGACAAAAAAACATGTCCATTTCTTGAAAAGGAAATCGCATTTGTCCAGTTGTTGAAATTGAGATTCCTTCCTGCAAGTTGGTGCACAACGTATCCTTTTCGTGAAATGGATGAGTGAGGAATCTCAGATGATGAAATGAGAAAATGGGGACATTTCTTTTTGTCCCGATGTAATTTTTTGAAGTAACGGCAAGTGGAGCCACTTCGTGAAATGGACATCCATTTCGTGAAGTGGACAATTACTCGACATGTATAATGATTTACAGATATCGTGGAAATCGCCCGTGGCTTTGGTACACTTTCCCGTATTTTCGTTTTAATCTGCGTCGTACTAATTTTAAATAAGTAGCCCTATTGCGCAAAATCTGATTGTAAAGCCAAATGGCTCGTCGGCGCGACACCGCAGGGTAATAAAAATTCATTATGCAAATTCGCATTCGAGCGCAAAAAGGCTCTAAAATGAACGACAGCACGATTACACCTCCAATGAACGCTGTAAATAATAAAAAAGATAAAATTAATATAAATTAGAAAGAACAAAAACAAAACAAGAAACCGGTTTTTCTGAAGGCCTCGCCACGCAGAACGTGAGCTGACGCGCGAATTTTATTCCTTGATAGGGAAAACAATAATTTAATTTTTTGAAAATCTCTTAAGCCAAACCGAGCGGACAGGACTCAAGCAGAGGGGAGTTTTAGTGGTGGCCTGTAGCTAAGAGGTGCATCAGATGGACACCCCGGTGCACAGTGGGACGAAACGCACTTATTCGTGGACATGACTGTACATATTATATACAACGCGTAAAACTAGTTCAAACTACTTAAAAAGTTGTACCCTAATGTTTTTTTTGGGTAAGGAGCACGAATATTTAGTCAAAATGTTGCGATGTTGGGGTAGAAAACCTGACTTTGTGGTATACCACCTTTTCTCAACTGCATACCCGTGAAGATACCTACCACGAGGCACGAATTGGTGAATTTTTCTTAATTTTAGCGGTAAATGAGGGATTTTTCTCAATTAAAGTCGCGTAATGAGCTACAAAAAATTATGGGCATTAGCGCTTTCCCTCAATTTTAGGCGCGGATTTGCCTGTAAGATTTCTTCCAGCGCATATGGACCTGGAAATAGGCTACTCTTGAGTCGAGAAAAATCGTCTAATACCAACGCCAGGGCAAAAAGTTCCAATTCCTACGCTGACGACTTCTTTTACAGAGCCGTTTTGGCCGGAACCGGAAAAGTAGCCCTAAAAATCGCTCGCATCAGCCATCGGAAGATTGGGTAAAAATGGTCAAAATTGGGCTTTATTCGTCTGGTTCCGCCCGAGATTTTGGCAAAATCTGGCGAGGCCGATAGGGGTTGAGAAATGATTTTTGATGAGGATTTGGCGAAAATGACCTCTACTACATGGGAAGGGGGTTTGGGAACCCACGCTAGGACGCTGCCACAGCCATAAAACCAGATGCCCATGATTACCATCCTAAGGACTCCGGGAACTGCCTGGTGGCTATGTTGTTACTATTAAAGCTGAGTTTATTATGTAGATTCCAGCAGTCAGTTTCTGGAAGCAAAATTACCAGTTTTTGACAAAATTAACTGATTCATGGGATCATGGGGCACTCCAAGCATGTCAGTTGGCTGGGAAAAATTAACGGTGTCCCTATATGGGCGTCTTTTTTAGTGCATTTCATTCTGAAAATGCACTATTGGTCTCGTCGTGATAGTGGCAAACTTGGGTCATGTCATGTTTTTTCATGTTTCAGAACCTCTAGAACACGAATTCAGTGGTCTCCGGAATTCATATATATATATATATATAGGGTGGATCCGTATAAGTGTGACAAAAATTTTTGGGTAAAACTACGTTAAAAGTGGAGTAAAATGGTACCTTCGGAAGTGTCCTACGTCGATCCGTTCCGGAGTTATGATTTTTTTTGTGTTTAAAAAAGTAACCAATGCTTGCTTCAAAAAATCCGCAATTTCTCGGCTTATATCGCACGAAATCCAAAAAGTGATGACATTTTCAGAAACTACGGAACATTTCCTTTAGGATAGAGGCCATTTTATTGCTTGAAATAATCGTCAACACCACGAAACATGGGCCATTGGCTACGGTATTCGTGAAGGGTGCGGAGAGACCGGCAGTAAGTGAGAACAGGATATCTTACCATGGAGAAGATACCGCAGGCAAGAGACATTCAATTTGACACCCCCCCCTCCATCCATTTCTACCGATCTCTGAGCACCCTTCACGAACGTTGTTGGCACCTGGCACATAGGCAATTGCCTATATTTTTCTGTCAAAATACTGTTTTAGAAAGGGAGGACAGAGTTATTAGGCAAACGGCATTCAATTATACCCCCCCCCCCTGAATGGCGACAATTTAATGAATCACTGGTGGGAGAAGGGTCAAATCGAATGCCTCTTGCCTTCTCCATGGTAAGATATACTGTTCTCACTTACCGCCGATCTCCCTGCACCCTTCTCGAATACCGTAGACAATGGTCCATGCTTCGTAAAAACACGGTTTTTGTGCATTCTCCTGACGTTTTTGTGAGAAACGTCAGTGGTAACATGAAATGTGAACACGCCAAAAGGAAGCTTAGAAGACGGGAAAGTTTTTGTGATACACCGAAAATCTGTTGAGAAAGCTGTTTGGGTACAGCGACTTTTCGTAAAACGGACAAATTTTAGAGGACACGTAAATTTATGGAAAAAATGCCAGATTTCTGGGTGTTGACGATTATTTCAAGCAATAAAATGGCCTCTATCCTAAAGGAAATGTTCCGTAGTTTCTGAAAATGGCATCACTTTTTGGATAGGTTTGTTTATAATATTATGGCCGTTTTCTTGTTAGCACGATAACTCTCGAAGAAATTAGTTTAGCGGAACGCACTTTGGCACAAAAATGAGTAGTCATAAGGCCCCGGTCGGTATTGCATTTGGGCCAAATCGGTCTAGGTGGAGGGGGGAAAATAGGGGTTGAAATGGTAAAAAAATCACAACAAATCACCAGTTGATTCCAGAAGCATTATATTCGGTCTGATGATTCCATTTTGAAATAGCCTTTGATTCCCATTAAGTTCAGCATAAACAAACCCGGCAGCAAACAGTACGAGGGAGGGTCAAACATAAACGAAACAAATCATGGTCTCAACATTACTACTTCTGGGACGGCTTAGGGTATCCGTATACAAAATGAAATGCACTCTTTCTCGCGCCAGATCTTTAGGGAGACATCGGACTTTTTTAAAAAAGTGTATACAAAGTACAACTGTATACTATAGGTTCAGTCAGTTTTTAGGCTCAACTACATGTTTTGAACCGAAAATAACATTTTATAGCTAAATTGACTTATTTTTCGGGCGTAATTTGATCGTTTCATCAGGACCGAATACTCAATAGATAATTTAAACGGCGAAATTACAAGTTGTTAACCAAATAACAGGTATTATGGCTATGAATTGGCAGCGTATTGCAGTGCCGGCCTTAGGTATTTAGCGCCACCGGGCGAATCTTTCATCAGCGCCCCCATGAAATTGCCTTCAGGAGCCGCGATTTGGCGTTGTCTCCATTTTACCGCGTATTAGGGTTTTTTCCACGCTTAAACGCTTCTTCTCAATTTTGTTGGTGAATTAGCGGTTTGTCTCCATTATTTCCAGTGAAATCTGGTGAAATTTACAGTCAGAAACCATATTTGCCAAATTTTTCAAGGCCCGGAAAATATTCTGTACAGGGCGATGAAAGTAGGTTTTGTTTAAAAAAAAAAGTGGCTATGCCCACCAACCTTGTACACAAATGTTAAAACTCAACATATCACCAGTATTGTAGGTAGCGTCAGAGATTACATCACTCAACTGAGAGTTGAACTACTTTTATTTTTTCACACAATTTTGCCAAAAGCGACTAAAAATGACCATTTAAAAAAAATCAATACCGGCAAAACGGCATCAATTGTGACAAAAGGAAAAATGATGCGACGCAGAACTTGATGCTCTTCAATAAAGAGCAGGGTACAATTTTCCTTAGAATGCGTCATTGAGGAGTTGCAAACGAAAAACTAAAAAAAGTGCCAAAAATTATCAGTTTTTCGCGATTTTTTCAAAACACATTATAACGCGTTCTGGGTATATGTAATTCATTTTACTCAATAGCCGAAATAAAGGTTAGGTTAGCCTATTTCGCATCGTTTGTCTTCCGATTTTACCCAAAACGCGTTCGGGCTACTTCGATTTGCCCGCAACGCGTTGTGCGCATTTCGAATTAATCACAAAGCAGAGTCAGATGTGTCTCAACTCCCATTACAGCGTCATTGCTGTATAATTACAGCAAATGAAACGGAATGGTAATTAAACACGATTACGCCTGAATGAAAACAATATTACAACAAAAATGAAATTAAAAAGAGAAGACAGTAGCGAAACAAAGTAACCCAGACAATACCAGAACGCGTTCTGGATATTTCATTCCGCCCATTGGGCTAATAAAATTACCCACGACGCGTTGTGAGCATTTCGCACTGCCCATAACGCGTTGCTGGTAAATTTTTCGGGTAATGGGCCCGAAAAAATACCACTACTAGAACGACTTAAAAAAATAGGATGGTCCCAGAATTAAACCACAATATTCCCGAGGCGATCATTGCTGGGGCCGCTATAGCTGTGTAAAGGCAAATTATGCCTTGTTTACGCTTTCAAGTTCTGATTCCTCGAAGTAAAGTTCCAACAGCAGCGGTTCTTACTGAGCCACTAGAAAACCCCATTTTTACGCATCAAAATCTGTGCTCCTGGACGCATAGATAATTAGGTGCCTATGGCTAAAGTGGTAGTTTCGATTACATCGGTTTGGAGAGTCAACTTGTACAAGTGTGTATATACCTACTTGTCGATATAGGCATCCAAGGATCTCGGTTTCGGATGTCTATCCGAGTTTCTGCATTCACAGCGTATGACAAAGGTGTAAAAACACTTCACAAAGCCAGATTGGATAGGAGCTTTTTTCAAGAGCTATAGAGACAGGCGTTGTAATCTGTATTAAGTAAATAAACCCGAAAGCCATCATAACAAGCACACATACATTGTAATACATGCATAGAAAATCGAAAGGAAGTATAGGATCTGAGCCATTACAAGACAGTCATTCCCAAAAGAGAGCCAGATAGCATTATTAGTAGTGTTGGGGGGGATGAGCGGTTTTACTTATGAGGAGGAGAGCGAGGGGAGTACCAGAGAGGGGACACACTTCAAGTAGCTTGAAATTCGAAATTACCGAAATACCTTGTATGCTGCGGTGGCGTCGATCACCCGGCCGGGGTGTAGGGGAGACGCGATCGATGTAGTAATGTCATAGATCGCGGAAGAGGCGGTACACTTTTATCGTTAGTTAAGCTAATTCAGTGTGGTACATGGATTTGAGGTTTCAGCGTTGAGTGGGTTCGATAGCGGTGAGGCTTACGAGGACGTGATAGAACTGAATGAAAAGGAAAGGGACGAGCTGGGGAAAAACAACACCAGCAATAAAGGGTTCAAGGGGCAGTCGACGGGCCGAAAAGAGCATGTTTGGCTGGCTGCTAACTGATTCTTCAACAAGTAGAATAATCATTAAATATTTGTTTTGTCATGATTGCTTGTCGCTATGAAGGCATCATCATACGTGATCGAGTCGTAATAGGAGCGAGAAAGATGAGCTATAGTAGTGAGAGTAGTAGTAGTACATCACCTATAGTAGCATAGCGCTGCATATCGGGAGGTTTTGGGTCTGGCAGGCAAATTATCATTTCTGAAGTAGCGTTAATAAATTTTGGCTGGAAAGCGTTAATAGACTGTAGAAAGATATTGCTCGCTAGGCCGGGATCGTCATTTTTCACTCTAACGTTTGGCAAATCTGAAAGAAAAAAAAAAAAATGGCATTGTTAGAGAGACACAGAAGCCTTGCTTATAGTCTGTGCGTACTCTCTGTTTTCCTGAGGTCCAATGAAGCTTTCCTAAAGTCATTTATGAGCCACCAAAGACCATAATCGGCAGCCATGTGTATTGATACTTTGAAAAAGAAAGTTAGCGACTTCAACAAAATCTCACTTAGATGTACTTGATCGTGTACGCCCAGTTTGAACGATTTAATCTTTGAATAACTGCACAGTTGGAAGCATCATCACATTCATAACATTTGAGACAAATTTTTACCGGCAAATATTTCAATTCTTCTATTTTATTCAATGGGAATATGGTCATTTTGCCGAGTTTCCTTCTTTCCAATTCAATGAGAATGAGATCGCGCGTCAAATAGTGATTTTTATACCTTTTATGAGTGAGATATTTGTTCCGAAACGTAATAACACTGGAAAAAGTAATTAAATTGATTATGAAAGAAGGAAGGACTAGACATAAAATTGAGTTTGCTTTCAGTTTCGTTCATGTAAGAATCGGGAGGGGTGGACATTATCAAACCTGTAGAAACAGTAGAAGTAGAAGACGCTGAATACTATAGTAATACCGTCGAACCAAATGAGCACCGAGTTAGTCAGCTCTTTGATGTCCGTGGCAATATTTCTTATAACGTCTGTCGCTTGTTCAACTTGTTTCGCTTCAATTTTCGAGGCATGCTGCACTTCGACTTTAACGTAAAAAATGTTGGTCACTTGTTCAATAAAGCTGTTCAGTTCTTGCTTAGAAGATCTCGGTATTATGTGACAATTCGATTCTAAAAGTGATCGAACATACTCAATTTTGGTTTTTCCACTAGAACATTAGACGAATAGACAATTAAATCGCAGAAATTGTCGATGTATTTGTAGGAACTGCACAGCGTTCTCGCCAGATAATCAGCAGAACAAATAAACTTGAAGTGATGATTCAATCGAGCCTATATAATATTGAGAAATTAACCCAAAAAAGATTAATGAAATAGTAATAGTAGTAGTAGTAGACTAGTGAAATAACTCTGCAATCATCAGTCGTCGCTTCAAAAGCTGCCAAACACTTTTCATAAGGTGATCCAATGCGGCTCGAACATTGAACGACAACGCTGTTCAGCCAATCAAAATTGAGCGTGATGACATCCACTGCAGGAATATAATAATTAAAATTGCCTCAAGCCCTAATTACACATAGCGAACCGTACTGAGATTTAAAACGATCCTTCTTATTGCAAGAAGAAGTGCTTTTATCTGTCGAAATAATGTTTCAAGGTTTCTCATAAGCGCGTTAATCGACTTCATGATGCTGACGTAAGGCCTTTTTACCAGGTCATAAACGGCTTGAAGAGTTTTCCCCAATGCTTCCTTGATAATTTTATTTTAAATTTGTTTGTGGCTTCAACCTTGATCGTTTTATACTTGATCGCAGGCGATAGAATCTGTAAGGACTTTGACGTTGAATAGCACATTTTTACCTGGACCGGTCACAGATAGTATAACGGCGTACCCTGTTAGAGCATATTGCCCTTTTGTTGAGAATAAAGAAGGCAAACTGAGCAACGCTATTGACCTAAAATTTGACGCTTGTTCATGGAATCTAATTGCGTTTGCAGGGTGGGGGAGGCCGAATTTACCTGAAATATTCAGAAAACGCCAGACCAAGTGTGCTTATAAAACCGATTACCATGCACCAAACTGTCGCTCCAGTATATGAAAAGTAAAGAGGGACAACAAATAGAAAATACAATCCGTAGGTGATGCAAACGCCGGCTAAAAAATTAAACAAAATAAAGGTGTCTTGTTCACGTACCCAAAGTTGATCTTTCAACAGAGGGATCTAGTTTCTGGAATGAACTAAAGTTGGCGGAACAGGTATTATTAATGCTCACAGCAGGGCCACAAAGAGGAACTTATACGATTTACGTTAGAGGAGGGGTGGGGTGGGGGTAATCACGGGTTAAATCAAAGAGGCAGGTCTCGAGGTTGACAACGTGTCATTGGTGCCCGGACTCTTGCAGTATAATTACGACGAATGACATCCATCTAGTGGTTCCCGGAAAGGCGGCCGCCAGCAGTTCCAGTCAGTGTGCAGCCTACAATTGCACAGCACATGGCTGGCGGTCTCCTTTTCTTCGGCGTAAGGATAAGTCGGGGAGTCCTGATGCTCCCGACCAAAACGAGACAGTCAAGTTCTGGATAGCCGAGAAATTACAGGGCAATTCGTCAGGACAATGGTGCCATCCCACCAGCAGGGCCCGGCCATTGTCCACGCCCACTAAAAGTAAAGGGCCCCGAATCTTTCAATTTCTATGAAGTGAAGACCCGAAACTTGCAATAGCACGGATATTCAGCCAGAAAACATCCAATTTCGTGCTTCCCCAATCCTGCTGCAACACAACTCGCAGTTTGTCACCCCACAGTTCGTTCTTGGAATGTGTGTCCGTCACTTTTGCTTTGGAGTCACGTGGATTTGGACCTGGTAAGTGGCGGTACAGGGTGCACCGAATGAGCCACGGCCGTCCCTTACACGCCGTCCTTTCGTGCCGGCGTGGTCATATCTCGTGGGGTCTGAGCAAAAACCCCAATTGCAAACTTGCAATTTTGGAGTTTCAGCCTGAAACCTGCAAATTTCTTCGAAATTAAGACTCGTAACTTTGCAATTTTGCAAAAATTATGACCCGAAACTTTGATTTTCGCAAGAACGAAGGATTGAAACTTTCAATTCCACCGATAATCAGCCAATAAACTTTCGATTTCGTGGGTAATCACAGGCTTTGGCCAGTACTGTAATACTGTTGGGGTCGGCCAGCCCAGGGTCTGAACTCAGAATGTGAACGAAAAAAAAAGGGAATCAAACTTACAATTTAAACGTTTAGGGAAGCAAACTTAAAATTAAAACGTTGCGAACTAGAGAAACTTTTAATTTCGCGGATATTTCCCTACAATATTTTGTATTTTTGCGACTATATTCGTCAGACAGTGGTCGCTGTCGTGGCCGGTCAGCGGGTTCCGCGATACTAAAAATAAACCCCGAAACTTACAATTTCGTGAAAATAAAGACCGAAAACAAGCCATTCCGCGGATATTTGAACCAGAAACTTGCAATTTCGCGAATATTTAGACCCAAAACTTGCAATAATGCTGAAATTTTTAATATTGGGAATATTCAGACAAGATACTTCCAATTTCTCGGATTTTTGCTTTAAAAATGTTACAATTTTGTGGCTACTCGTCAGGCTTTGGGCTCTGTCGTGGACGTCTAGCATGGTTTCCGCAATCACTAATATAAGCAGTCCCGAAACTTTCAATTTCGCATAATAAAAAACCATAGAAACTTGCAATTTTTAGTACACTTATAGACCCAAAACTTGCAATTTACCAGATTTTTAGCTACGAGTGTTGCAATTTCGTGGCTATATTTGCCAGGCTTTGCGTGATGTCGGGGCTGGGTTTCCCGGGATCCACAGCCCCTTAAAAAAGCCCAATACTTTCAATTTTACGGAGGTTAAGAGCATAAACTTACAATTTAGCTCCGAATGATGTAATTTTGCCGCTGTTTCTCTCAATTTTAGCTACGAATGAGCGTTTTTTGTTTTTTCAATTTTAGCTGACGTGAATGAGTGATTTTTCTTACTTCTCACGTCAATTCAGTCTTATTCACAATTTCAGCTGTGAAACGACTTTAAGAAAAAGGACCGTTTTTTCGATAGAAAATCTGTTTTATGGGCGGAATTTCAAGATCATTTGGGTTTTTAATGGCAAAATATTGTGTTTTCAAGGTAATCAACCAGTTTGAAGGGGGGGGGGGGTTTCCGTGAGTAGTTGGTTTTGAGAGTTGAAGAATCGTGGCTACACCAGGGGGGGGGGAGCAACAACGCAGACTTTTTGTTTCTCTAATTTTTTTCTTGTTGCCTGTGAGGAGTGTGGGACTTGCTTCTTATTTATACCTACTGAATGCGCTTTAGTGGCCGCCCGTGTGTTTTAGTACCCATTTCGTAAACGTTTGCTCATTCCGAAAATGAGTACACCCCTCTTCAACACAGCATAAATAAAGTTATTACCGATGAACCCAAAAAAGCTTTTTACGATGTAATTCTCAAACGTCCCATACGAGCTGACTTTAATTTCAAACTCCCGCCATTTGCTTCTTTTCTCGAGATTTTCTTCTCCTCCCAAGCAAACAGGGCACGTTCTGTTGATTTCAAATTTAGACACGTTGTTAAATTGTGGAGCGCATTACTTTTACATATATTTTTTTATACTACCGATGCCACCATTTTTTCAATCTAGAAGGTTCAACTTTGGGCTTTTTACCAGTACTTAGCTCGCGTAATGCTGATTGCTTGGCACGAGCGTAAGACTTGCGCCTTCTGTCGAGGCAGCAACCGTACAATAACTTTTTCAAGTACACCATTTGCTGTAGATATCAGAGGGTCAAACGCTGCCTTTTAGTAGACGATTTTTTTTTCAAATGAATAAATTTAAATTACCAAATACGAAAACCAATCAATTACCAAGTCGAATTAAACATACATACATAATATCCGGACGTATGGAATAACAGGCTGTTTGGCGGAGATATAGTGAGTTATAGCACTCTCCTGTTGAATCCTCCTGAAACTTTATTTTCAAACTTCAACCAATCAGATGTTTCGTAACCAAGCAACGACTGATTTATCGTTTGCGTTAGTGTTGGCGGTGGTGTTGCTAAAAGTCTCTACTGGATGATAACCTAATTGAGTTCTGTTCAACACATTTTTTATTTATGAAGCTTCTATTTAAGCCTTGTTCACACGTTTGGTAACTCGCAACTTGTCACTAAACCAAAAATCCCTCTCACTGCTGGGGCTTGAGTTGGTGTTCGCATCTGTTTAGTACAAATCTACTCACCTACTCGACTAAACTACTCGCCCAGTGTGATCAAGGCTTTATTGATATTCAACTAAGTATAACATTAAACTATACGTTTGTAGGCAACGTATATTCCGCAGTAAAGTATATCGGAAGTTGGACAAGGTCACGTTGTGAGAGCATTCACGATGCGTGATGAGTACGAGATCAATCACCGTGCGGTAATGCGACTTTTAGAAATGTTTTTGTGATGCGTGATTTTATGACCATTTTATTATTTTTATTTTCAGCACTTTCAATCACAAACTCCATTCCTTTGTCTTATTCAAAGCCCTAATACTTTGCGAACCCCCCCCCCCTTTTAAATTCGTTTTGAGAGGCTGATTCACCGATTGATTGACCGAATTCGAGGGTGTTGTTCTTCCAGAAAACCAAATTTCGTGGGGTTGGCCTATGTAAAGACCAATTTTGCGCAAATTTAGTGCCTCCAAAAATCAATGAAATGCATTTAGCTCCTACAAAATCCATTTGGCAGTTTTTCTGCTATAAAAAATCGTTTCGCTGGATTGGCTCTTTTCCAAAACTAAACTTTATATGGGTTTGATTCTCAATTGCAATCGATCAATTGCATGGCTGTAGCGCTTACAAAAATACATTTCGCACCATTGGCTTCTTCAAGTGACTTATTTCACGCGTTTGGCTTTTTCAAAAAACCACATTCGCTGATTTAACTGTCAAAAAAGTCCAATTGTGTGGGGTTTGGCGCTTCCGGACTTCAACGGTCCCTCTTTTACAATGTCGCTCCTTTTAAAATCGTTCCGCGGGGGTTTCTCACGGTTTCGGCTGACGTGTTGTACCCGACTCAATTTACTGTTCTCCAGTGTTCCAGTAATCACCAGTTTTATTGGACCAGATATATGTATACAATTTATCGAAACTTCTAGTGGTGTAAGAATTCTAGCAACTCATCAAGATCAAGAAATTAAATTGCTCAAGTTGAATGAACATTGTAACAGTGTAAAACTTGGGCATGCGGTGTTAGTTATTTTTGTTTGTATTATATTTGCGTTGTGAAGTTTTTTTTACATTATTCATTTCAGGGCTGAAGATTACGCAGCCACCATCCGCGCAAAAATCGTGCAGCCCCTGAAAACGAGTGGTGGCATCAGAGTGATACACCCTCTTACGGGCTCGTCCGATCCGCGGTTTCTTCTCAAGTTTTGATCACTTTACTTTGGACGTTTTATATAGGATGGGGGGGGGGGTCTCAAAGTGTTCCGATCTGAGCTGAAATTTGACGAAAAGCAACTGTCAAAAGCTTAAGTTCCACAAGTGGAAGTGAGCGAGACGACTTTTTTCTACTTCTTTCGTAAGCGATTGAACGCTCACAACGTCGCTACTCTCACGGTCTATCTCTCCTTCGGTCATGCCGGTTGAAGTCTATCTTGTGTTCATTCAACTGCACTAATTTAGCGAATTTCATTTACAGTCCAACGTATGCTCGAAGAGGTTGATATAACCCCCACCCAACACACACCATATTGATGATGCTACCTAAATCCACACACAAACAAACACCCACCCATACCTATTGCTCAATATTTATTATACGTGAATGGGCCACTTAAAACACGGAAATTCAAATGTTTTGGCTATGTTTCCTTATAACTTAAATTTCGTAGTAGCCCCCCCCCCCTACTCTCACAACACCACCAATTAATTGTGCGGCTCGCCAGTCTGGGTACCAGTAACTTCCATTTATCTCGGAATCTTGCAGATGATTTTGCCTCGATAGAAAAGGCCTCAAAACTTGCAATATTGTTTAAATTGACACCCGAAGACGCAACACTTTCAATTTTGCGACATTCAGCCAGAAAAATTGTTATCTTGCTCAAATTAGGACCCGAATCTGCAAAATCACAAATATCACTAGTTAAAATTACATGGCTAATCGTGTTCATGGGCGTAGTCGCGGAGCCGACTAGCCCAGGGTCCAATCCCCCTGAAATAAATTGGCCCCGAAACTTGAAATTTCGCAAAAATTGTTCCTGGAAGGATCCAATTTCACAGATATTTGCCCTCTAAACGTTGTGCATGGACCTAGTCAGCCTAGGACGCCTTCCGTCGTGGCCGGCTAGCCCGGGGTCCGAACCCACAAAAGACAATTGCCAGCTTGCTATTTATTCACGGAGATTTAGCACCGAAACTTGCGATTTCCCCGAAATTGAAGGCACGGAACTCGCATTTAACTGAAACGCATTTTCAAGCTAAATCCAGGCCTTGTATTAACCCCATAGGCCCTCTGGGGCCTTGGCAAACTGAGCTACTGGGCAGCTCCTTCATCGTTGGGGGTGGGAATAAAACGTCCCGTTTTATGTTTAAAACGACCTTCTTATTAATAACTAAAAACAACCTCTTTTTGCAGTTTTTATTGTATGCATTTTGGGCACAGACAGTAGCCCCTAATCAGCACTAGCACCTAACAAAGAAAGAACAGCAATCGTTAACTTGAATCATACTAATGTACAAAATTATATGATATAAAAATTGTCTCTTGAACTAAGAGCTCAAAGTCCAACTAGAGTCACACTCTAATTCCCGAACAATCCCAAACAATCACCCCCCCCCCTCCCCATACAATAAAAACTGCAAAAAGAGGTTGTTGTTAGTTCCTGAGAAGAATAGGAAGGTCGTATAAAGGCCGGTTTCCACTTGTTCTTTTGGAACGTTACGTTCCTTCACACCGTTCCTTCTATGAGGGAACGGGCTAAAAATTTGCCCGTTCCTTTCCTTTGATGTTTCGATATAAACCGCTTTTTCACCGATCGCTCCGAAGGAACGATGCGTTCCTTTTTAAAACCCAGTTTAAATGTCCGAAGTGGTACTTTAACAAGAAACGGAGCGTTCCAAAAGAACAAGCGGAAACCGGCCTTTAAGAGCAACAACTTAGAAGAAAAGAAAAGGAGGTGGAGTATTGATGTTGAAAACCTCGGCTAAGTTCGACGAGCAATTTGTCGTTTCCTAGTGTAGTCCTATGTAGCTATGAGTAGAACTGCCGAGTCAACGTCTTCTCCAATGACTGCAATTGGATGGTTTCCAAATGGTCCAATGACAGTAAAGACCGCCAATAAGGCAGCATCATCTGGCGCTTGCTGCGGATCTCAAGTTGAGATCGAAGAGTGGCAATGAGCCTGCTTTTACTGTTTGGTTTTTTATGTAAAATGATCCTGCTCGACGCTGAAAGTTAAGCCTATAAATCCAGATTTATATTAGCCCTCTTAATCAGACGCTCCTGTTCAGCAAATAGCTATACCGGAAGATATTCTCAACCTTATATTTTGTCGGTGCACCACTGACGGCAGCAGAGGTAAATGTGGATGTTACAAGGCATCGATGTTGTGCTTCAACATCTGCCACAACTGACACTGTAGCTGCGTCAATGGGAGCCAATTGTTGAATGACGAGGAAGAGGACGATGATGCCATGGAGCTAGGTATAGTTCCAGTGCCATCACCTCAAAAGAGACAAGGGACTCGGATGAGATACCACTGGCCCGTCCCGCCCAAAGAGACATCGAGCGTAAATCCTCCCTCCACTTAAGTGATGCTGTTTTATTTTTATTGTTACATAATATTAGAGTCTTTTAGCAACACCACCGCTAACGCTAACGCTAAAGCAAACGATAAATTAGTCGTTGCTTGGTTACGAAACATCTGATTGGTTGAAATTTGAAAATAAAGTTTCCGGAGGATTTAACGGGAGAGTCCTAAAACTCACTATTCATTTTGCTACGTTATTGCTTGCTTTTCACAAAATTAGTGGTCAGTGTAATAGAACGTAAATATATACTCGTAAAGGCCGGTTTTGCATGTACCATGCACGCTTTCGATCCGACATCAGTCATCCATTACGTTTATGGAAAGGGAAATGAATGGAATGTGCCGTCGAATGCATCCTACACCCGTCACATGCGTTGGTTTTGTGAAGGGTCACGGCTCCCCCCCCCCCTCTTTTTGGATATATGTTATAAGTTATAGTTTATACGATAGAATAAGTTGTAGTTCATATGATTTGATTTGGTTTCAGTAGTTTACAACAATATAAGGGGAGACAGAAGTCCCAAAAAGAACTATATTTTAGGTATAATAATTTCTTAATAAACCAGTTAATTATCAATCAGTCAAATCCGCTAATATCTAATTAAGTTTGATAAGGAAGAATGTTCACGCCCCTCTTAAAATCTCCCCACCACTCCTCGATGACTTTTTCCATACTAACCTTTACATCACCCAACCAAACTAAAAAGCAGACAGTTGCTCGTAGACCGTCTCGGGGAGTAGTGAAGACTCCATGCGCTTTTGAGATTCCCGGTGGTAGGGAAAATTGGTTAAACGAGTCGGTACGTGTAAACGAGCAGTTTGTCAGCGAGTGTGTGCAAGTTTACGCAGCCTCGTTCAGTTCTCGCTGTGTGTTATCATTCTCGTCGTGATTGTCAGTGCGTGTTCTTACGCAGTTCTCGTCTTTGTCTTCTCCAAGTTTCGTCGGTGCGTACTTTTACGCAGTCCTCATCCAGTGCTCGTCAGTGCGTGTTTTTACGCAGTTATTCGTCTTTGTCTTCTCCAAGTTTCGTCAGTGCGTACTTTTACGCAGTCCTCATCCAGTGCTCGTCCGTGCGTGTTTTTACGCAGTATTCGTCCTTGTCTTCTCCAAGTTTCGTCGGTGCGTATCGTTACGCAGTCCTCGTCCAGCGTTCGTCGTGACCGTCAGTGCGTGTTTCTACGCAATCTTCGTCCCTGTCTTCCTCAAGCTTCCTCGGAGCGTAACTTTACGCAAACCTCGTCCCAGTTCTCGTCCAGTTTCGTCGGCGCGTACTATTACGCCTTTCCTCGTCGTCCGCAGTACCTTAACACGTTGGGCCGATCCTGAACCGAAATCCATTACTGATCAGTGAGTACTGTCTGCTCTCCTTTCCATAACCCCGTTTTTCTCATGTCCTGGTGAACCAGTGAACGTTCTTGAAGAAAAGACTAGAACGATTTATTATCGTAACTTCATTTTTTCTTTTTGAAGTCGTTTAGATGCATAAATTATTTTATGGTGTTTTAAATTTTCAAGTCATTATTCGTAGCTAGAGGAAAATCTCGTAATTATCGTTTAAATAAAGAAGTTAAGCACAATTAAGTCTACCATTTCATTACTCCTCTCCTAATAGCCTCTCCACAGAGTAAGACTCCCCACGTCGTGGTAAAATCATACCACAGTTTAGTAGGGCTCTCCGTAGACCCCATAGTCTTTCGAATTTATGATTGGTGTCGGATCGGAAGCGTGCATGGTAGGTGTGAACCGGCCTTAAGGGGGAGTTGCACATGTGTTTCCTCGACCCCCCTCCAATCATACCTCGCCTACTCCGCGTTACGGAAATTACCGCCGTATTTCTGCACCAATCCTGGACTTCAAGGGCTCATTTAAATCTTCAGGAAATTCCGCGAAAGCGTACGATCTTCCTTTTTCATATTTCATCCCTAAAATAACTGTAAAACGCACACAAATGTTTATCTTGAAAATTCACACTCTTTCGACGACTTATTTAGGAAAGCAAGATCGTACGCTTGTGCGGAATTTCCTACTACTTTCTACTACTTCGGTCTACTACTTTCGGACTAGACTAAGGTTACAACAGAGAGAGATAGAGAACGAGCTATAAACAAACAGTCTTACCACACCAATTATTCTATTCTAAAAAATTCAACACTCTCCCTTAATGGAAGGATTGGTGCGGTCTTAAAAACTCGAAGTCGTATTTTTGTTAAAAGCACACATTTAAGAATATACAAAAGTATCACAATTTCAAATTTAAGCCAACAAATTCAAGTCTTTACAAAATTTATAATGTTTTTCGGGTCCCAGTGCTTTTGTTAGAATATCCGCGACCATATTTTCTGTAGGAACGTAGTGAAGAACAACTGACCTATTTTCAATAACATCTTGTATAAAATGGTATTTGACTCTTACATGTTTGGTTCTTTTGTGAAAGGCACTGTTTTGGGTTAGTTTTATGGCACCCTGATTGTCGTTGAATAAATGTATAGGTCTTTGGCAAAAAATTTCAAGTAATTTTGAATTTGAAAACAGTTCATTGAATAAGCTTTCGAGATAAATTGCTTCTTTTACAGCTTCACAAATTCCAATGAATTCAGCTTCTGTGGAGGAAAGGGACACAGTTTTTTGCTTTTGGCATTCCCAAGAGATAGGTCCATTGGCTAATTTGAATACAAATCCAGAAAAAGATTTTGAATCTTTTGGGTCATTTGCCCAATCGGCATCTACAAAACCAGCGAGGGGCTTTCAGGTCTTTTTATACATAATACCCATATTTTTGGTATCGCTTAAATACCTCAAGACTCTTTTACATGCCAACCAATGCTCCTTTGAATGCTTTACATTAAATTGACTTAAATATGTAACACAAAAACTTATATCTGGACGGGAACAAACAAACAAGTAAAGTAATGACCCTATGAGTTCCTGGTAAGGGGCGTCGTATGACTCTCCCTCCAACGAAAATTTTTTATTTTGTTCCATGGGTGTTTTTACCTTTTTAGCGTCAGACATCCCAAATTTTGTTAAAATTTTATTTATGTATTGCTCCTGACTGATTTTCAAAGTCTGGTTTGTATGGTCACGTTCTATTTTCATCCCTAGACAATTTGAAATTGGTCCCAAATCTTTTGTTTTGAAATTTGTGTTCAAAACTGATTTTAAATTTTTGGCTTCGTTTGTATTATTATAAAAAATGAAAAAATCGTCTACAAAAAGAGCTACTATTATGATGGAATTTTTGGTTATCTTGAAAAAAATACAAGGCTCTATTTTTGATTCAGTGAATCCAGACTGTAAAAGAACGTCAGTAGCCTTAAACCATAGTCGGCTTGATTGCTTGAGACCGTACAAACCTTTCCGCAAAAAGCAAACTTTGTCCTCACAATCAACTTCAAAACCCTCGGGCTGAGCCATGAAAATTTGTTCGTCTATATCTCCATGGAGAAAAGCTGTTTCAACATCGAGGTGATCAGCTTGGAGATCAAGCTCTACAGCCAAGGCGAATAATAATCTTAAATTACTATACCTGATTACAGGGGAAAAAGTTTCCGTATAATCTTGACCTATTTTTTGAGAAAACCCCTTAGCCACTAATCGAGCTTTAAAACGAACAATTTTTCCATTTTGGTCCCTTTTGATACGAAATACCCATTTATTTTGAACGATATTCTTACCGGGGGGCCTATCAACTAATTCCCAAGTTCGATTTTGCTTAAGAGAGGACATCTCTTGTTCCATGGCTTTTTGCCATTGTATTTTATTAGGACCAGAGAGAGCTTCTTCAAGTGAAGTGGGTTCGGATTCTATTTGTATAGCAGAAAATGCATTGTCTAGATCTAGTTCGTAATCGTCAAATTTAGAGTTAGGACGAGGGTTTCGCTTCGGATATCTAGGATTTGAGGAGTTAGGACGGGTGTTATTTAAATGACTCACAAAATCGATGGTCGGCTGAGCGATGTCTTCTTGAGTTGTAGTGGTCCCTGGAGTACTCGCATTTTCCTCTGGCGCTTGGACGACGTTCATCGGTACTACAGCGCCGGGAGCGCTTATCGGTACTGTATTTGTTTCATTCTCGGCGAAAACGTTGTTGAAGTGGTCGTACGTTTCGCTTGAAATGGTGTTCTGCGGTGATTTTGCTGCAGAAGCAATTTCTTCGACGAAGATGACGTCACGAGCGATCATTACGTTTTGAGTCCGTTTATCAAACAAACGGTAACCTTTTGATGTTTCGCTGTAGCCGACAAAGATGTACTCTTTTGCTTTGGCATCGAGTTTGCGGCGTTTTTGATGGGGCACGTGACAGAAAGCTTTGCACCCAAACATTTTAAGGTGACTCAAGTTCACTCGTTGTCCAGTCCATCTTTCTTCCGGCGTTGAACCACTTATCTTTTTTGCTGGCGAGCGGTTCATCAAGTACACTGCCCGAGGCTGCACTGTGTTGGCAGCCTGGGCCCACAGTCGTTTGTCGAGGTTGGCTTCTGCCATCATAGCCCTGGTTTTTTCGAAGATCGTCCGATTGTAGCGTTCGGCGACACCATTCTGGGCTGGAGAGTAGGCAACAGTTCTTTCGTGTTTAATGCCGTGCTTCTCACAGATCCTGGCCATTTCTGAATGACAGAATTCGGTACCGTTATCCGTTCGGAGTGTTTTGATTTTCAAGCCAGACTCGCGTTCGACGTGTGTTCTGAAGTGTTCAAATTTATTGGGCACTTCGCTCTTATGTTCAAGAAAATATACGAACGTTTTTCGCGAATAATCATCTATGAAGCTCAATAAGTACCGTTTTTGTCCGAATGAATGAAGTACAGGCCCTGCTACGTCGGAATGGACCAAAGACAGCTTCATTTCGGCCAGTTTCTTGTCAGGCTTGTAAGGGAACGGTTTTCGTGACATTTTGCCCTCAACACAACTGGTACAAATTTGTGGAGCTTCCGGATCCTTGTAGTCAACACCTTCGGCAAGTCCTTTTCGTAGCAAGTCCATGCTCTTGTGGTTGAGATGGCCTAGCCTCAAGTGCCACAAGATTTGATCCGTTGGTTTGGCTACGGTGATGGTGGCGTTGGCTTGATGCGGTTTTTGACAATCCAATTTGTACAGACCATTTTCGACGGAGCCGGTGGCGAATGGTTCCACCCCGACGACGATATTTTGTAAGTCGTCGTAAATTTTGCAACCGGTGGAGTCGAAGATCACATTAAATCCCTTTTTCACAAGAGTGCTGACAGATAACAAATTTGCAGCTAGACCGGGTACGTGTTTCACCCCGGATATCGTCCGCTTATGGCCAGACTTTAGGACGACAGGGATTTCTCCTTGGCCTTTGATCGGTAAAGTGGCTTTATTTGCGACTGAAATTTCTTTGTCACTTACGGTTTCGATGTAATTTCTCAGCAAGTCATCGCGCGTACACAGGTGAGCAGTTGAGCCACTGTCAATATACCAACAGTCGTCCGATGCACCCATACCAAGAGCGGTTATCATCGTCCTGTGATTATTTTTGGCTTTGTTCTCAGGGCGAGCTCTGGGTTGAAATTTTTGAGGTTGTTGGGCGTATTGATCGGAGGTGCACTGACTTTTCCAGTGACCGGGTTTTCGACATCGGTGACAATAGGGCTTCTTATTTTTACGCGTGTAGAGAGCATTTGTATTTTCACTCACTTGAGATTGGCTTCGCGTACTGTCCCACTTGGTGTCTTGTAAGAGTTTCGTCTTGACAAAATCGCTCGTTATTTTGGTTGATGAGCTTTCTAATGCCATTATCATAGGCTCATATGTTGCGGGTAAGCCTTGTAGCATGATGGCAGCTAGCATTTCGTCGTCGACAGGTTTGTCAGCAGCAGCGAGTTCTTGCGAAATGGACATGGCTTCGTTAACATAATGCTCCATTGAGTCGAATTTGTCTAGCCGAATGGAACATAAAAGACGTAATAATGTTAATCGACGGTGCAAACCTTTGTCTTCAAAAGCTTGCTGTAACGACTCCCATGCCTCTTTGGCCGTTGTCGCCTTCACGACGTGAGGATAGGTCGCCTTGTCCAGGGAGAGATTTATTTTTGAAAGAGCTTTTTCCTCGCGACGAACATTTTCCGGTTTGTCTTGCGGGAGAGTCTCGACGACACAATTCCACAGGCCTTCGTGCTTTAATAAGTTTGTCATTTGGAATTTCCAACAGTTGTAGTTTTCGCGGCCTTTTAATTTTTCGAGGCACGCGGTAACTGAGGTTGACTCACTCATTTTTCAATATTTTTTTTTTTGACCGGCACGAATAAAACTTAAAACAAACTGGAAAAAACTTCTGGGCATTCTGGGCACATAACCTATTGGAGGTAGAGGTCCGAATTAATGTTTTTAGGCGACGGAAATGATTAAGTATTTTATTAAACGCAATAACTAATTGTAAGAGCACATTGTTCGATGGCTTCATGAAAGACGACTAGACTAAGGTTACAACAGAGAGAGATAGAGAACGAGCTATAAACAAACAGTCTTACCACACCAATTATTCTATTATAAAAAATTCAACAATTTCCCACGCACTCGTCAATTTTTGAGAGTTCATATCTCGTACAAAGCTGTAGTCAGGTTTAAATTGTCAAAAATGTTGTCTACTTCAACAATGCTAATGAGCGTCATCATCGAAAAGTCCATAGTTCAGAGATATGTGCGATTGAGTGCCAAAAGTCAAAACATTTCGAGGTTTTGTGCGATTTTCGACGTGAAGCCAACCGATTTTTTGTTGGCAAAGTTCAGATTTGGATTCAGCACCCCCAAAAACATATAAATCCGTTGAGAAAAAAACGTCTATTACATTTGTCCTAAAACAGGCTTTCCAGAGCCCCAATTTACTGGACGATAACTTTTGAACCGCTCATGATGAATTGGCATATTTACATAAAATTATTATAGAAAATTTAGCCCTCTACAACTTTCTTCCTGTAGGCTTTCTACGTACTAGGATGGACGGTTCAGAAGATATAATGGAATTTTTTAACGATAACGCGAGGTAAAACCATTTTTTTGGAAATTTTCACTTTATCGGGGCATGTGTCTCGAAAACGGTTAGGAATTAGTAAAACATGTGTATATAGAAAGTTGTTGGGATTTTTTTTAGCTATCATTGTTTAATTGAATTATGAGAAGAGACGTGAACTCCCTCCCCCCCACTATCGTTCAGCCAGGAAAATTCCAATTTCGTGCATATTTGATTTCAAAATGTTGCAAATTTGAACACTTTGGGCACTGTCGCGGCCGGCTTGCCCGGGTTCCACGGCTACTGAACTCGAAATTGCACGGAAATAAGACTAGAAACTGACAATTTCACGGAAATAAATAGTGGAAACTAGCAACACCTCACCCTACTAGCAATATCTCTGGTATAATTAAACAAGAAGCTGTTAGCTGACAACTCCTCAGATATTTAGGTCCAGTGTGATGCAATTTCATAGCTGTATTTGTCAGACTTTGGGTGCTGTCGTATGACTCACTATCCTTGGTCCACGGAAACAAAAAAAGGCTCGAAACTTGAAATTTCGCAGTGATTTAGCTCTGTTTGATGTAATTCTTCGGTTATTTCTCGCATTTTTACCTGAGCATTGCAGCAAAAAGCATTGCAGGTAAAATTGAAAATTTTCTGCTCAAGTTGAGCTCTGAATTAGCTATTTTCTTTAATTTAATCCGCGAATAAAATTATCACCTTTTTTCACCTACATCCATGAATTTGCGCTTTTTCACAATTTTGGCTGCAAAGTAACCTTGAGATGCTCCCCCCCCCCCATTTCCTCAAGAAAATGCGAATTGGCGTATTTTCAATTTCAGCCGCAAATTAGAATGTATTAAATTTTAGCTGTGAATCAGAGCTTTTATTAGGTATACTTTATTCGTGAATTTAAAGAGTTTTTTTTTTTTTTGGCAGATTTATTTTGTAACATGGACCGTTTTTCTGTCTTGTTTTTTTATTTTCTCCTCTCGCGGCTTTTAGTTGGAAAGATTTCAAACGAGTTCTGGGGGAGTTTTGTTTTTTGTTTTTTTCAAATATTATCATGATTTTAGAAAAAAAAAAGACACCCAAGAAAACGTTGAAAATCATTTTAACGAAACGTCGCGAGGGGAAAAAAAAAATCAGAAAAATGGTACATTTAAAAAAATAAAATTGAAAAGTTATAATTTTCCTCAACTTTAGTCATAAATTCGCCATTTTAGCGTGGTTTCCCCCAATTCAGCGGCAGGCTTGGCTCACGAACAGTATACATTAGCGTATCTTTGTATATGTATATTGTGAGTTTTTTTAACCGTAAAATGGCCTCTATACACCGCAAATTAGCGATTTTTTCACAATCTTGCTCTGGAATTGCAACGAGAAACCACGGATGAGCGCTTTTTCGCAGTTTTAGCCACGATTATTCGATCCAAAAACAGAGCTTTATAGTGCGTGGAAACTGTGGATCGGGACTTCCTAATCAGCTGACCAAAAAAAAAAAGTGCCACGGCGTCCTCATCCGATCTCTACTAAATTTGGCATGGTGGCACTCCTACATAATCCCTAGGTGCCTCCGAGGTCAAAACATCAAATTTATTTTAATTACTGGTACTTCCCCCCGCACAGGTACAGTGATGTACAGTGAAAAAAGTGCCACCGCGCCCCTCAGTCATCTGATCTCTACTAAATTTGGCATGGTGGCACTCCTGCACAATCCCTAGGTGCCACCGAGGTCAAAACATCAAATTTATTTTAAATACTGGTACTTCTCACCGCACGGGTACATACTAGTAATAGTAACATTACTAGTAATTTTATAAAGTTAATTTAAAATTCGAGGAAAGTCAAAATTGAAATTCGGGCTCTGCTGGGCAAGTCTCAAGACTATAAGGTTTCATGTGAGACCATAAAAAATGAAATATTCCAAATACTATGCGAGTAAAACGGTGAGGGGACACTTGGCAAGGGGTAATATTTGTATGCCACCTTAAACGGGCTCTGTCGCGCGAAATGGCTCAGAATCAAGCCTACCAATACATCTGAAATGATTTTTCTCTACACATACACTAGAATGACCCCGCTGAAGCTTCCTCCAGCCTTTAACCAGTAATTAAAATAAATTTGATGTTTTATTGCCCTCGGTGGCACCTAGGGATTGTGTAGGAGTGCCACCATGCCAAATTTAGTAGAGATCGGATGACTGATGGGCGCGGTGGCACTTTTTTTTTGGTCAGCAGATTAGGAAGTCCCCTGTGGATCAGCGAATTTCCTCTATTTTAGCCTCAGAGAAAATAAGGCACTAATTAGCGGCTAGCGAAATACTCTAATTTGCGGCAAAAATCGCTGATTAAACCGCTGCTAAAATTAAGAAAAAACGCTAATTCACGAATCAAATTGGAGAACTAGCGTCTAAAATTGGAACAAAAGCAAATTTTTTTTCATTTCAAGGACCTCCCCCGTCCCACCCATTGCAACCAGGGCCGTTTCTAGCCCTCGCGGGGCCCCTAGGCGAGAACTATCGGGAGGCCCCCTATAACAGCCGGTGGATATTGTAAATTTATAATTAAACACAGACGCGGATTCAGGTTTTGCATAAAAGGGAGGGACTTCAGAAATTGTATGCTTTGCTCTACTAAAACTGGCTTGACAGCCACTCGCATCCTTCAAATAGCTGAACTAGGTATCCCCCCCCCCCCAAACCGGATAAGCTAACTATAGTTGCACCAAAAAATGGCAAAAACTGACTATTTTCGCGCCTTAAAATTGACTAAACTTACAATTTACTACGACCTAAAAATAGCTAAACTGATTTCTCGGGCCCTATAAATTGCTAGACGTACGATTACGGTGCCGTGAAAATAGGTGAAAAATTCATGATTCGCGCCCTAAAAATGGCTAAATTGACCATTCGCGCACCAAAAGTTTGGCTTCCTGGATACTTGGTGTCCTAAAACAGCTAAATTGGCTCCACGCACTCTAAAACTGACGATTCCAGCCCTTAAAATGCCTATACAGATGATTCCTGCTCTGAAAATGGCAAATGTGTGCCAAGAATGACTAAAACTGAGCATTTCCGCCTTTTGCAAAACTGACTCCATACGCCCTAAAAATAGCTAAAATGACGATTTGCCCCTTAAAAATGGCTGAACTCGCAGTTCGTTCCCTGAAAATGACTAAAATAACGGACTTAGCTCTTTGATGTAGCAATTTTGGGGGTTCGTCTCAATTGAATAAACAAGTTCCGCGGGTTCGGCTCTTTCAAATATCAATTTCGAAAGTTTGGCTTAACCTATAAGACAATTTCGTGATCGTCTTCTTCAAAAGACAATTTCGCGAGGTTTCCCTCGTTCTACTGCAATTTCGAGGGATCTTCAAAAATCAAATTTCCAGGATTTGGCTACTTCAAATGGACATTTCGGGTGTTTGGCTTTGGCAAGTTGAAGTACTCCCAGTTTAGGCTGAAACTATTGCCTCTGAGACCCAGAAAGATCCATTTTTGAAACCTCTTTTCGACGCACTTCACAGGGGAAATGAAAGAACGTGCAAGGTTTCATTCGGTGTGAATATTAATGAATTTTCATTACAGCATGATTGCATTTTCCACGGTGCCAGGGTCCGACTCGTGCAGCAAAAACACATAGAACTCTATGGGGCCTTCCACGGGCGAGAGTCGTCTCTCCCCCGAGAAAAAAGACGCCGACTCGCGCGTCGGCGTCTTTTTTCTTAATTCAACTTTTTGTGGATCTAGCGGCTTAAAAGCCAATTTCGTGAGTTATCCAATTTTGTGGGGCTGAATTCTTCAAAAACCAAATTATTCGGATTTTAGCTCTGTAAAGCCCCAATTTCCCGGATTTTCTCTCCATTAAAAATCATTATTTTCTGTGCTTTGGCACTTCAGAACATCAACTTTAATCGTTTTAACAGAAGTGCCAAAAGATTGTAAAATTAAGCCCGAGTGTAACTCCTGAACGATTATATAATTACGAATTTACGACGATTATTAATATAAGACGATTTTATAATTAATTTTATTCCAAGCCGGGGGCCCCTAGGCGGTCTCCTACCCTGCCTGCCCCCTAAAATTGGCTCTGACTATCACTTGTGGAGGGTTGGTCCATTTTCCGGAGTTCTGCTACACCTCTTTGAAATCGTTTCGGCGGCTCTGCAAGCATCGAATCATTAAAGGTTTGTTTTTATTGTTTTTCTTTTATTCGATTACGACGACGACTGGCTAAAAAGCTTGAATAAAAAGGGCGTACCTACTTGCTCCAAACAAATGTGTACAAAAACAAAGAAAACGTCAAAAGGCCGGCCAAAAAAATCGTTACCCTCTATCCTAGCACTATGAAGTATGAACCTCGGTATGACCTTGACCGCATGAGGATGAGGATTTTCCACGGGACAGGGGCACTAGGGCAGTGGTAAGGAATGCGCCAGCACCCCCCCCCCCCCAGCATACGCTCTTTTCGGTCTTTGCCATCCACGCGGTGGTTTTCGTAAGCAGAAAAAAATAACACATCCCCCCCCCCCAACAACTTTCCTTCAGCGCCATTCCAATATCTCCATCAACGAATGACAAGACTGCGAATGCGAAGCGAAGGCAGCGTTGGAGTTGGAGAAAGAAAGAGAAATAAAGCAGCGTTAGCAGCTTTGCCGACTCATGCCATCTCAAACCATCGTCCCCACCCGTTCCTATCTCTATTCTAGCTCTTCTAGAACGTTGAGTCTCAATAGTTCTCCCGTCCCCGTACTTTGCTACTTTATGTTGGTCTTGGTCTTCCTTTTTCCTTTGCTTGATGTTAGACTGATCCTTTTTGTTTTTCATCACTTGCCCGGCGTTTATTTTCCGACTGCAGTTGTGGGTTCTCGGTGGCCAAATTTTTCATTTGTTTTGTTGTTGAAGAACATTCAAGTCTCATAATTTTGTCAGGATTCAGGACGAAACACAAAACATGTAAGTTTCATTCAATTCCATACTATTCACGTATTTTGCGGCGATCCACTTAGCGCAAAACGATGGTTTTCACTAGCTGGATTTTCCTAGCAACGCTAAAGGCCCGTTCACAAGCTCTATGTTACTATGTTTTCGTTGTGTGGTGTCTACGCAACCTATCAAAATGCTTCATTTTTCGAGGGAATAAATTTGTTTGGTCACATAGACTCCATACAACGCAAACATAGAGCTTGTGAACAGGCCTTAAACGCTTAGATTGTTTACTTCTTTACTTTTCAACTGGGGAAAAAATTAAAACGCGGTGCGCTAAGCGTTTTGCACTAATAGGAAAACCCAGCTACAATTTAATTTACTAGTGTGAGTTATTACTCGAAACAATTAACATGAAATCGGCCTCGGTTTTTTGAGCTTGAGAAATGTCTATACTTTGTCATGTCGTATCCGTTGTTGGAAGCCAGAAGCCAGTGTCGACTGTTGAATCCGAGGGGATGGCAGGGATCATGGCCCCTCCCTTGCAGTTGGGGTCACTTGCGAAAAAACAAAGGTGCAATGTTCTTTCAACTTCAGCTTGAATAATCCGAGTCTATTTCGAATAAAACCTGGGGCTAAGAAGGTGGTATTTTTTCAAAATGTTATATTCGAGCCAGAAGCGGCTTCTATGATATTAATGGGCTCGAACGGTTCGATTGACAAATCTTGAGTGGGTTACGGTCAAAACGCCTGTAAAAGGCAGTTTCATTTTCATTTTTACGGGGAAATTCGTGTGGCTCCTTTATGCAAGCGTTTGCAGTAAGTGGCCAAAAATGGTGGCATCACAATGAGAACCACTTCAATGGCTCGTCTGATCGGAAATCCTTCTCGATTTTCGGATTCCCCGTGTTGAGAAACCTCAAAATACACTGTAATGTCTATTTTTAAAATATCATTTTAGAACCTGGGCCATTGTCTATACGGTATTCGTGAAGGGTGCGGAGAGATCGGCAGTAAGTGAGAACAGGATATCTTACCATGGAGAAGATACCGCAGGCAAAAGACATTCAATTTGACCCCCCCCCCCCCATCCGTTTCTGATGATCTCTGAGCACCCTTCACGAATATTGTTGGCACCTGGCACATAGGCAATTGCCTACATTTTTCTGTCAAAATACTGTTTTAGAAAGGGAGGACAGAATATTTTAGGATATCGTAGGCAAACGGCATTCAATTATACCCCCCCCCCCTGAATGGCGACAATTTAATGAATCACAGGTTGGGGAAGGGGTCAAATCGAATGCCTCTTGCCTTCTCCATAGTAAGATATCCTGTTCTCACTTACCGCCGATCACCCTGCACCCTTCACGAATACCGTAGACAATGATCCATGTTTCGTAAAAACACGGTTTTTGTGCATTCTCGTGACGTTTTTGTGAGAAACGTCAGTGGTAACACGAATATGAACACGCCAAAAGGAAACTTAGAAGACGGGGAAGTTTTTGTGATATACCGAAAATCTGTTGAGAAAGCTGTTTGGGTAAAGCGACTTTTCGTAAAACGGACAAATTTTAGAGGACACGTAAATTTATGGAAAAAATGCCAGATTTCTGGGTGTTGACGATTATTTCAAGCAATAAAATGGCCTCTATCCTAAAGGAAATGTTCCGTAGTTTCTGAAAATGGCATCACTTTTTGGATTTCGTGGGATATAAGCCGAGAAATTGCGGATTTTTTGAAGCAAGCATTGGTTACTTTTTTAAACACAAAAAAAATCATAACTCCGGAACGGATCGACGTAGGACACTTCCGAAGGTACCATTTTACTCCACTTTTAACGTAGTTTTACCCAAAAATTTTTGTCACACTTATACGGATCCACCCTGTATATAAATTCTGGAGACCACTGAATTCGTGTTCTAGAGGTTCTGAACATGAAAAAAACATGACATGACCCATGTTTGCCACCATCACGACGAGACCAATAGTGCATTTTCTGCACTAGCATGCAGTATCTGGCAGACATAGATCGGCCGATTTCGAATCGGGCGTCGCCCCTTAACGCAACGATTTTAACCACCGAAACTTCACTGAACATGTATTTTCTATTATTTTCATCATATGTATGGGTCAAGCTTTTTACTCCCTCTACTAGTTTTCTAACTTCATATCTGCCACCAATCTCAAATATCTTTCGAACCCAACCGATAAATGAAATCTGTCCGATTTTTTTCCGCAACAGATCTCAATCTGCCAGATGTGCCCCCACTAACGGGCAGATTTGATCGGGTAACAGATATCGGTCGCAGATAACTTTTGTACGTTAAGGGGCGACGACCGATCTCATCGTTTGCTCTAGATCGTTAACGATATCTGTTGGAAATATCGGCCGATCAAATCTGTCAGAATTGTCTGCCCGTGTATGGGCCACTATGCCACTAATAACCACTTTTTCCTGGTGCTTAAATCTGAAATAAATTAATATCTTTGTTTCCGGTGAGAAATTCATCTATTCACATCTACAGCGTCGTTTTTAATAATACGTGTCTCTTAAAGGTTATTGAAAGTCGGCCATTTCGTTTGTTTTTTGTTTTCTTCAAAACGGAAAAATAGAATATTGTACGTACACCTAGGCATGAAAGGCGTACTTTTCCGGGCCGATTAAAAAAGTGGCCAGCCGAGACGCAGTCGAGGCTGACCATTTTTCGAGGCCCAGAATATGCCTTTCTGCCGAGGCGTACAAATGATTTTTTATCCTACGCAAGAAGGGGGAAAAAGTTAATAAATTAGTATCGAGTTTAAAACTGGAAGGTGGAATAAAAAGAAAACGTTTGCCCAACTTTACTTGACAAAATACAAAATAAAAGCGCATCTAGACAAACGACAACGCCTCTGTGAGTGGGAACGACGTCGGTCATTGCTGAGGAGTGAGGAGAGGGTGCGTTGCGTGGCAACGAGAAAAACTTCTTCAGGAATAGGAAACAAAATGCGATGGCTCTCCGAAGTGCATCTTGGTGATAAATTTTGGCCAAAATGTTCATGCCTAGACATGAGAATCGTATTTTCATGACAGTTACGAGTCATGAAAGCACGCGTTTTTACATCGAGTAGGATAAAAAATCCTTTACCGTACTGTTTTGAAAAACAGTACAGTTAAAAAGTATCTACTGTACGGAAAAAGTCAACCTACCTGTCTAACTTCGGTAGTGAAAAGGACAACTTACCAAGCAAGTCGCGTGAAGAAATTTTTACAACCTACCCTCTAGATAGTCTAGATTCTATTTCTGGAATGTCCGTCCTCCGTACGCCGCCCGGGCCCTAGGATTGCTCGAAAAAACTCGTTTCACTTCATTTTCATGTAATTTCAAGCCGGATTTGGCAATAATTAGGGGCATGTTCCCAAATTCAGCAGATGAGTAGAAATTTCCAGCGGGGTTTAGCCTTCCCTCACATTTATCATGTGTTACAGTCTGTCCACTTAGTAGAGATGGACTCTCGCCCGCCCTTGAATTTAGTGGAATGGGCTTCCTCTTTGTCCCTTCTCCTAAAATCAAAGCACCGGGAGTAATTTTAGAACAAAATAAGTCCGTTCCATTGTTTCGCGAGTGCTACACTTTTAAAGAAAATCATCTGGTTTCATTCAATTTTTAAAAATAAGTCAATGAAATCATATGGTTTTCTACACTACTGCAGGGGGTCGACCATGAACTAGCGTAAAAATACCGTGAAAACGCGGTATCTATGGCGTTATACCATTATTTGTGATAGAGCGTCCTTAGTTACCGCTAGCGTTAATTTTTTAACGCTAGCTCATGGTTGACCCCCTGCACTAGCAACACAATGGAACGGACCTAATGATCACTGAGTAGCGTCTATACGTAATCATAGTGACCGTAGTAAAAGTTTTTTTGTTGAGTTCATAAATTATTTTTGGTGGGAGTGAACAAATCGAATTATCGAAATGAAGCAACGCGTTCGAGAGTCAATCACAAAGTGGACAGACTATAGTTTAGTAACCTAATCCATCGATGAATTAAGGAACACGCTCAATCCCATGTGCAAAATTTGCCGGTTTTTTTTTTAGTGCATTTCATTTATGTCAAAATGCACTATTGGTCTCGTCGTGATGGTGGCAAACATGGGTCATGGCATGTTTTTTTCATGTTTCAGGACCTCTAGAACACGAATTCAGTGGTCTCCGGAATTCATATACTATATATATAGATTGATTGATTTATTTATAATATTATGGCCGTTTTCTTGTTAGCACGATAACTCTCGTAGAAGTTAATTTAGCGGAACACGCTTAGGCACAAAAATCAGTAGTTATAAGACCCCGGTCGGTATTGCATTTGGGCCAAATCGGTCAAGGTGGAGGGGGGAAAATAGGGGTTAAATGGTCAAAAAATCACTATAAATCACCAGTTGATTCTAGAAGCATCATATTTGGTACGTATACTCCATGTTAGAATAGCCTTTGATTCCCATTTTAATTTTTCGAAAAAGTCAAGTTGGTGGGGGTGGTCCTTCCGGTGTGGAAGTGTAAAAATAGCGTTGAACTTCACTAGTTCATCTTAGCGCTCTAAAATTCGACTCGATAATTTAATGTAACGAAAGCCCTGGGTTCCATTGATATTTATCGAAAACTTTGATGGGGGAGGGTGAAATAGGGGATGAAATTTTTTAAAAAATCGCTTAAATTCACACGTTTAGGGTGCGTTCATAGTGAATCACCTTCACTGCGATACCTCGATGAGCGATGCCCCGATGAAACATCGATGAAGAACAAACATCAATAATTGTATGGGACTGTTCATAGTGAAGCACCCTCACTGCGATGTGATCTTCGATACCTCGCTACTATCATCGATGATTTGAACCATATGGTTCCTCGACCCCCCTCCCGTCCGTTGCCTTTTTTTTTTTCTTTTCAAAATCTTTTAAAGTCCACCTTCAGACAATTTACGTAAGTCACGAACACCTGTCCCCTTCAAGCTTTAACCCTTATTTTGAAAAAAAAAAAAAAAAAGCAACAGGCAGGAGGGGGGTCGAGGAACCATATGGTTCAAATCATCGATGATAGTAGCGAGGTATCGAAGATCACATCGCAGTGAGGGTGCTTCACTATGAACAGTCCCATACAATTATTGATGTTTGTTCTTCATCGATGTTTCATCGGGGCATCGCTCATCGAGGTATCGCAGTGAAGGTGATTCACTATGAACGCACCCTTAGGTGTTATAAAATACGGCACAAAAATTTAATTTAACAAAGCCCTTGGAAAACTACCGAAACTTTTCGACATTTTTGAAGAGATGGTGGTGAAAATAGAGGAAGAAGCTCGGCTTAATGAAACAAATAATGGTATCAAAATTATTACTTCTGGGACGGCTTAGGGTATCCGTATACATAATGAAATGCACTCTTTCCGACCGCCAGCTGCCGGAGCGAATTTTTTTTTTTTTTTTTTTTCGCTTTCAACCGAAAAAGTGAAGTGCCTTTTCTCAATTTTTGCTTGGAATTCGTGTTTTTATTAATTTTAAGCCCTGTTCACAAGATGCAATTTTGAAGCTATATTGCATACTGGTTTTTGAAAAACATTCCTTGGTAATGACCGGATGTTATTGAACAACTAGCATGCAATACGTTACGAAACCAATGCGACCAATAGATATACGTAAAGTACGCAAAAGATATACCAATATATGGACGTATGAGTGAGGCACAGTACGGTAACTTGTTGAGAATAGTTTGGGCAAGGATTTTTAAACGATGCTCGACCTTTTTTTTCCTTAACGGCAAATTTTCGTCATTTCGGAAATTCACTTGAATTTGGCTCATTAGAAGCTAATTTGATGGATTTCGCTTCGAAAATCATTTCGCGGGGTTGGTTCTTCAAGAAATCAAATTTCGCTACCTATTAAAACAAAAGTCAAAAGGGCGTTTGGCTCGAGAAAAAGTCATAGTCCGGGATCTCACCGTGTAAAAAATCCGGGTCATTTGATCGTGTCTGGCACCTGCGCAGGACGTTTTTTATGGTCTTGGAGATGTCACTTCTTAGATCGCCAGAAATTTTCCGTGGGACATGGGCTCACAGCAGAGCTAGCTGTTGGCAAACACACCTTTGGGCTGCTTGAAAACGGCTGGCATGCTGGCAAGTGTAAAAATTGGTTCTTCGCCAGCAATAAACTAGAAAACCACTAGTAAGCCAGCAGCAGCAGTATTTTTTGTAAGTTTGTTACAGCGGAAGAGTTTACCTACCCCTAATTTTTAATGTATTGACGACCTATAGAGTGTTTACATCACTGAAAAGGACAGGGGAGTGTGTGCCCATTACCCGCCGGTTAATTAACGGTTGAGAATGGTCACACAGTGAAACCGGTCCTGAAAAATAAATACGTTATTGCGGAGAGACAGCCTCTTGGCCGTGGATTATTGAATTCGTTATTCAACTCCGCTACACCGCCCATACATGTTTTGTTATATCTTTGGAATATAATCATGACTAGTAAGCCTCGAAATACCACATTTTCTAAAGCTCGCTGATGGCGCTATCTACAATATGTTTGGACGGCGTTGTTGGTTTCGTAACGTATTGGTCGTGGAGAATGACTTTTTCCTCTCGTTAGTCTTTTTCAAAGCACCTAAAGGTGTGTTTGTCCAGGGGTGGTTTTAGGCTTCTGTGACGGGGGTGGCGGTAAAATATTCTCACCCACCCCTGCCCCCATACTTACGCTATCCGCCTAATTTCTTTATTGTCTTATAAAAAACAATAGCCCGAAAGCCCACTGTCTTTGTTTCCCAAAGCCTGGACTTTGTATTGCAGTGTGAGATATCTGTTCAAGAACAGATAGGGTGAATTTGGTGTTAGAGATTTGATAAAACAAAAACCTGGGAATACGGCCTCAGAATCCAGCACATTCTACCATAAAACGTGGCAATTTGGATAAAAATTGATAGATTTTAGAGCCAAACGCGCTGGATTTTGTATGGATCTAAAATCTATCAATTTTTAGATCCAAAATCCAATTTTAGATCCAAACAAAATCCAGCGCGTTTGGCTCTTTCTAAAACCAAATATCGCCATTGAGTCTATTTTAAACAAATAGAAAACTTTTAAACAAAACTTGGTCTCGAGCTATAAATAAAAAAAGCTATTAATTTTACCCGTGGACGAGGGCCTTTTCTCTATTTCTATGAATGAGCGCTCATCATGGAAATAATCTGTGGATTTTCGCTTTTTCTCAGTTGTAGCCGCGGACTTGCCACGACCGAACATCAAATTTGCGATTTTTCTTCATTTTGGCCGGGAACTAGGTTCCGGAGAAACCTAACAAGGAGAAACTGTGAACTTGCGTTTTTGCTCAATGACCGCTGCTAATGTGTGTTTTTTTTCTCAAATTAACTCGGGATCGAGCTCATTATTAGGTCCGTTCCACTGTTTTGCTAGTACTGCACATGGTGCTGCATTAGTGTAGAAAACCATGATGAAACACTGAATGAAACCAGATGATTTTCTTCAAAAGTGTTGCACTCTCGAAACAATGGAACAGACCTATTATCTCCCTTTTATCCACGGACTTGCCCAAAAGAACAGCAAATTATGAGATATTTCTCCGTTTTTAGCCGTGAAACGACTTCCATCAATTTCACCCTGGACGTTGCATCGGGAAACTGCGAACTTGCTCTTTTTGCTCATTTTAGCCCCGATCTTTTAGCCGATATTTTAGCCCCGATCTTCCCTTAAGAACAGTGCACGTGGGATCTCCCTTCGTTTTTTAACTGTAGTACTAACACGTATTGTATTTATTTCCAGGTCCAACCACAAAGACAAGCCAATGGTGCCGCGTGCACATTCAACTTTGTACTTTTTTGATATACCAGGAGAAGTGTTGGTCAACTTACATGTGGCCTTCGCCCCGTGTGGATGCCGTTTCCAAGAATACAAATCGTCATATTTTCCTGTTGGCTGGATACACCAGTGGTTCTTGCAATTTTCATCGATAACAAGTAGATCGGAGCTGAAAATGATTGCAGGTCCTGGCAACAAAAAATCAGCGCACGTGTGGGTGTCAAATAAGGACTGGTCAGTAGCCTTCAGAGTACACAGCGGAATCTCGAATCCTGTGACTGTGACTTTTGGAACGGGGTCAAATTATGCCAAACCCGTAGATGTTACCATTCGTATCACTCTTGATCAGGACTTCTCTTATGTAGAGAGTCGAAGAAAATTATCCTCGAGACAAATCTCTCAAGTGCTCCTCTCCAGAGGATTCGCAACGGACGTGACACTCGTTTCAAACGACGGCCAATCTACTTCGGCTCACTGGGAGGTCCTCGTAGCTCGATCTTCCGTGTTTGCTACAATGCGGAAACAAGAGTTTCAAGAAACGAAAACGAACGAAATTAAAATGGAATTAGACTTCAAAACCATGAAGGCTTTTTTAGCGTTCATCTATACCGGCCAAGTAAACAACATGTCCCCCATTTCTGATGACATTTCATTATTGGATATTAGATAACTTTTTTCGTCAACTGTTTTCAGGTGGATTTCGAGTCTGTTGAAATAGGTAAATCTCTGTTACAAGCCGGAGACATGTTTATGATCGATGATATGAAGTCTGCCGCCGAAGACTTTCTCTGTGCATCATTAAACGTGGACAATGCGGTCGATTTACTCGTACTAGCCGAAAAACACAATACTCCTCTTCTTGGGAAACAAGCCATTAACACGTTGAAATCAAAAACATTTGCGCCCCACCCTAAACGTTTGTGTGCCTAACCTGCCACCCTCTTTGTTCCATAACTCTGATATTAGTTTTGCATTTCGATTATTTTATACAACACATTTTCTATTCAATAAAATGGTGTAAAAATACTGAACCCGTTCTTTGGATATAAATGTTATGTATCCCTCACTTTTTGTCTTAAAATCTTGACGTCATACCCAAAAGAAAAAGCGTCGTTTACTCAGTAGTGTGGAAAAAGACGCCTACGTGATGAAGTTCTTACAAAATGTCGGAGAAGTTAGATAAAGTGTATGAAGGATTGACGGAAATCAATGTACCCGCCAGGCAGAGTGGCTTGATTTCATTGATGTGTAAACCGCATTTTTGGTTCATGTCTGGAGGCTACTTCTCGGTTAGAATTTAGAAAAAGCGTTACATGTGATTCGGGCTTTGAAAAAGCAAAAATCCGCGAAACTGGGGTTAATAAGAGCGAAAATAACGAAATTCGGTTTTTGACAGTATGTAAATACTTACGAAAAATCACGGTCGATGGGAAATTGGTATTGGGTTATGAAGAAGTAGAATCTGCGGCGTATTGCTATGAAAGAGTAAAAATCCGCATGATTTTTAGGTAAGAGCCACGGCGTTCTTTATACCAGGCAGGGAAACTTTCCCGTACAAAACGTTACTCTCCCCTATTCGAATAACCTTTGAATATTCCTAGTGGACAACCCATGAACAATACTTGTGGAATATTCTGGGGACCGCCCAATTAATATTCGATGGAATATTATCTGAGATATCCTGGAATATTCCGAATATTCTGGGAGAATATTCATAAGCAACATTTTTTTGTTTAGTGCCATTTTCAAGTTTATATCATATTCCGGGAATATATAGGAATATTTTTTTATACTCCCAGGCACATTCCAATCTTCTGGAAAGATATTCCCCTCATATTCGAAGAATATGATTTTGCTAGTTGGGTGGTCGGCATTCCAAGTTCTTATTTTGTACGACGAAGTTGAGCGAATATGCCTGTAAGAGTTGGTCGCCGCTATTTGGATGAACTAAATGATCTTGGGGCAAACATCCTCGTAAGTCTCCACCGCTTGGGCGCTGTTTGGTAAATGGTTTTAACATTTTCGGCAGCAGCCATTATAAAAACAGGCCAGTAGAGTTGTGAATTCCAATTTTTTTTTGCGGTTGTTGCTACTTAGATTCGTCAGTAATAGTTTGATGGACGTGAGAAATATTTCTGCCATCAAGAATACGGACTTGTCAATTATTTGGTGTACGGTATCAGTGGCTGCAGCTGGATGAATTTAGGTGCTAAGCATTTCTTGAACATAAGCCGCCAAAAAGTGGTCCCATCGGAGGAATTGAGGCTCGAATAGTAGAAGCGCGTTGTTCTGGCCAAAGTAAGAGTATCATGAAGGATGTGTTTTCTTTGTTCTGACATTCAGAAATACTAATTGCAGGAACCATGCATCGGTAACTGATATAGGTTTGTTACAAAACCTATTAGGGAAACTCGCTCGTTCAAGCATCACGACCACCCATTGAAACAGATTGGATATATTGCTTGTATCCAGGAAAAAATGTTTCTCGAACGGATTATGGGGTACGCTGAAATGAACTTCTTTGTTGTACATTTAACGACCGAATTGGATGTAGTAAAAATGTTCAAGTACCCACATTAAATAATATTCAGTAGTGCAACGGTTGCCCGAACCTCCAAACGCCAGAATATTTTCTTGCTGTGGTGCTGCCTGACGTGAAATGGCATCCATGTTATTCACGTTTCCATTCAAGCATTTTCGACGCTTTTTAAGCTTTTTTTTTTTTTTTTTTTCTTCGAATCTACGAAACACTGTTATCCAAGAAACGCAACAACCTCACGTAACAAAAAACAAGGCGTTTCTATTAGTGTAACTTGTTGACGGTAATAGGGAAAGAGGCAAGCGTCCAAAGCAAATGAGGGGGGAAATACATATGTATTTCCTTGAACCCCCTCCAATCGTGACTCGCCAACTCGGCTTTACGTAAATTGTCGCCGTATTTCTGCACCAATCATGGATTTCAAGGTCTAATTGAACCTCAAGGAAATTCTGTTCGTGTGTACGATCTTGTTTTCCAAAATAAGTCGTCGAAAGAGAGTGAATTTTCAAGGTAAAATTTTATGAGGGTTTTACAGATATTTCAGGGGTGAAATACGAAAAAAGAAGATAGCACGCGCGTGCAGAATTTTCTGGAGATTTAAGTGAGACCTTGAAATCCAGGATTGGTGCAGAAATACTGCGATAATTCACGTAACGCCGTGTAGGTGAGATATGATTGGATGGGGGTCGAGGAAGCACAAGTACAACTCCCCCTTAAAGCCCCGTCCACGCGTTCAAAGTTCTTGTGCAAACGGGTTTGATTTAGCAGGTTTGTGCTTTATTATAAGTTGAAGCGAAACTGTTTGCACAAGTAAGTTTGAAGAAAAGTTTGAACGTGTGGACGGGGCTTTGAACGTCAAAATGCAATAACTCTCCAAAAATGTTCCTAGCGGGCAAAACTCGTCCACCTCTGAAATTTGGCTCAAGAATCCCTTATCATAGAAAAATACGAGATCCGATGAGTCCTAAGCTGAAGGGGGGGGCATAGTTGCGGAGTGGGGGAACATTTGGCAAATCGCTTAAATTTGAGATTTTGGAAATGAATTGAATTTGAGGTAGTTGCTCTCTTAACGCTGAGTCGAATGAGACCAAACACAGGTCATGAGAGTTATGTGTAATTTGTACTAAAAAGCGTCGTTTTTTCTCCTCCGTTTATTTTTTTTTTTTTTTTTTTTTGTGTACGAACTTGGTCATAACTCGGAAAGTATAGGCGGCCTGGCTTTGGTCACATTCGATTCAGCATTGAAAACTACATCAGGAATGATATGAACGCCGGTCGACCAGGAATGTTTATTCAAATTAAAAATTGTCACAATTTTAGGAGAAAACACAGCGCTTTTTAGTACAAGTTGCATCCTAACTCAGATACTATTGGTGATATAGATGTGGGTTTGGTCTCATTCTACTCAGCTACAAAATATACGTCAGGAACCACCAAGTTACATTAATTTGGAAAATTTCAAATTTAGGCAATTTTCCAAGCTTTCTGCCACTCCATAATCCTGGTTCCCCCTCCCACAACTCGGGACTCGTCGGATCTCGTACTCTACTATAATAAAAGATTTCTTAGCTATGCTTAAAAAGAAACATTTTTTGACTGTACTATGTTATCCAGCTTCTTCGAATCTTTACGGCTGAATCATTAGGAATAACGATCCTCCGTCCTCCGACATGGGTGTAGGTAGAAATTTGTCCTAGCGGGGGAATCACATTGAAATCTCGTTATGAGGGGGGGAGGTATTTCACATTTTACCCATCATCCTAGGAACTAGACAACATAACTTTGGTCTTTTTTTGTTGTATATTTCATCAGCATTCTTTCAAACGGATGTTTTTTCTCTAGAAAGCGTCCTTCAGATTTATAAACGAAAATCTAAGGCCCATTTTCACCAACAAAATTGATCTCGTTTAAAGTTGATCGTGATTAGTTGCCAATAGCGACCCATATGAAGTTTGATACAAGTTTTTACATTGTAATCGTGATTAGTTGTTGATCTTGGTTTAAGAAGTTGGTGAAATCGGGCCTAAATCAATTCCCTAAATTTTACGGTTTTTCGCGATTTTCATGGAGAAGCCATATCCGAATTTAGTCCATGACTAGATTTTTGAATTCAGCACCCCAGAAAACAAATAAATCCGTCTTAAAAACTAAGCCGGCAGTTTTTTCTTGTCCTAACCACCCAATGACTGGACTACTAGAAACAAAGTGGGAACTTAAAGTTTACACCCTGACTAAATCCCAGATTTTCAATTCAAAAACTCCCCACCTTTTGTCTGTGAACTGTCGCTGTGGCCTTTCAACGTGTGAAAGCTGTCAATTATGCCTCGGAGGATGAGAGTTTGGGCAATAAACGTGACATTTTGTTCCTACAGTCTAAAAAATGGAGTAAATTGGGCCTAATCCCACAGTTTGTCAGTGGGTTGTACATTGAGTTTGTTGATAGATTTATCAATGAAACATTCGACTTTTTGGTAGTAAATTCCCAGTTTCGGACCTTTTCCAGGCTGTACAATCCATTTCTGAGTTGGGAAGGGGTAAATTTTGCGTAGTTATTTTAAATTTTACGGAATGAAATTGGCAGTTTAGTGTGAAATCTTCAGTTTTAAAAATGAAAGCCTAAAATCAGTCAATTTAGAAGTAAAATCTTCCTTTTTTTGTGATAGAATAGCCAGGTTTTGTTATTCTCGATAATTCTCGTCAGTTGCTGTGTAAAATCGACATCTTTGGAGTAAAAATGGTATAGTTTTAGGGTAGAATGTCAGGTTTTCGGGTAAAATCGCATGCTTTGGGGTAACACTTCAACTTTGGCGTAAAATAGTTGGTTTTAGGGAGAAATATTGAGTCATCTGGTAAAACCACCAGTTTTGTAGTAAAAATCTTCGATTTTGGTGCAACACATCTGCGTGGGCGTGAAATCGACGGTTTTCGAGTGAAATCGTCACTGTTGGGATAAAATCGTTAGTTTTCAAGTCAGAGTCGTCGCAGTTCCGGCGTGAAATCGTCCGTTTTGGGAAAAGCATAAGACTTAGTAGAAAACGCAAGTTTTGCTCCCGTAATTGTCTGTTTTGGAGTAAAATATCCGGTTTTGGGGTGAGGTAATCTGTCTTGGGGTAAAATCGTCAGTTTTTGGGTAAAATCTCTTCAGTTTTTTTGTAAAACCAAATGTTATCAGTTTGGCTTTTTCAAAAAGGTTATTTCACGGGCTATAGCTGGATAGAAGCAAAGCCAGCAATAGGACGTGATGCACCTGACATCTTATTTGACCACCCCCAGAACAAGGGCGGGCTATGCGGCAGACGCGAGCTCAAAATAAAAAAATTACTATTGAACCGATCGAGACTAAACCCGAGACCGTGGTGGAACTCAGCGTTAGTGTGATCTCCCTGAGCTTTGGGGCTCAGGAAGGCGAAGATGTCGCCGTTACAGGCCATTTTCGTCCGCTCACTGCTTACAGGAGCTGAACGAATTTTCCCGCACACGATGACCACGCAATCCATAGGCCTGAAGCCCTCTTTTGAAACACTTAACAAATATAAACGCATCCGCACTTCCGCAGGGGTGTTTGGCCTTGAAGGTAAAGTGATAACGCTGATGAAGGGCACCGGATCGGGAATGAATGGGCATGGGAAAATGAAGAAAATTAAAACATGTAGTTCTGTGGGGGGGGGGATATATCCCCCCCCCGTACCTACGCCCCCGTCCTCCGATGGATTGAAGAGAAGAGGATAGAACCAAACTCCAAAAACACGACTCCTTTTCCGGGGTGTCTAAAATTAGTCATGTATTTTTTTATTATCTTTTTTAATAATTTTTTATTTCATTTTTTACTTTTACATTTTTTAGTTTTTTTGTCCGTATCGTTGTGGAAAACTTTAATTTTCCCCTCCCCTCCATCACGGAGTTTATGTTATTTTAGCCTTCCTTTGATCCTCGTTCCCCCCCCCCTCTTTATTCTTCTGAGTCGGGGTTGTCTTTCCCTTTCTTTGGGATGGGGAACTTAGTTTTTAAGCTGACACGTTTTTTCGTACTTCGAAAGCGTGGTCCAGCAAACACCCTCACCAATGGGGAGGAAGCGAAGTACCTCGCGAGTGGGGATGGAAGAGGGAACAGTAATATACAGGGCTTTTCGTGCATTATTATGGCGACTGGTGACTAGAGACGTGCATCGTGAATGTGCCTGTTTTTGTTTCAAACGGATTTTTGATACGTTCATTTTGTCCCCATACGTTATTTCCCCTTAGTTCGGACGAGAAGCATTTTCTTGATTCCCAGTCAATTGCGGAATTCCACACTGTTTTATGCCACTGTGTACAACGCCAATCCCAATTAAGGTGAGTGGTTATTGTTGCTGTTGCTGCCAGTCTGTAACTAAGTTGTTTCATCCCCCAGTTTGGGATTCTACTCCTCGACTCATCGGGAATTTCCTTTCTTTATTCTGTAAATATTTTGCCCCCATTTGCAAGTCCTCAAATACAGTCCCTTTTTTTCTTTCTATCCCAGTGATCCCCTTTCCATAAGGTATTAGCTGTGGATATTGTACACGGGGATAACTATCGTTTCCCAGTGATCGCCTAATAGCACTTGCCAAATCGTCGGGATTCACGAGGATAACATCGGGCTGTTCCTTATTCGGGATAAGCTTATTTTGGTCATCTGAGCTAGACCCAGGCAACGGCGATTCGACACTAATTATTCACATCATCACATGATAGTAATAGGTAACTATGATCTATGCCAGTGCAAAACACCAATAAACTTCAGCTTACCGTGGCCTACTTAATGTTAGTGCCCCTAGTGATGCTTTGTCAGGATTCCTCGGATGACAGCTTCTCAGTAACAGTATTTGTTAGGTAATGAGTATTAGAGGGTTGCCCCACGTTCAATTGCTCATTTCCACGAGGTATTCAACCCCCCCCCCCCCATGATCGCCTGGAAGAATAACGTATTACCTTATCGCGATCCACGTACATTAAATCGGGCTGTTCCCTCACGATTAGCACATTTTGGTCTTCTGAGCACTCCGCTAGGCCCAGGCAATAGCAAGGTGCCCTGATTCGAAATTATTCACACCATCACATGATAGAAGGTCTATTCGTTTGTCGTCCCGGACTCCGAGCAGCACGAAATTTTGCAACCTCGCGGGTTATCATGTGAAATAACGCCAAAAAAAATGAAAGGTTAACTACTTTCAGTGCTAATAGTGCAGCTCCGGACGGCAAACGAATAGACCTAGAAGTAAGTAATAATGATCTATGCCAACACAAAACATCGATTCCTCTTACTAGTCCAGGGGGCCTATTCTCTAACAACAAGCAATATTTTTTTCGCCAGCCATGTGTCTATTTCATTCATTTGTTTGAAGAAACTTTTGAAATAAACATATGACTGTGAAAAAATTATTGCTTCGGAGTTAGAGAATAGGCCACCAGCAGTCGATTAAGTTTGGGGTTTCATTCGGGCATGTAAGAGGATGCATAATACGAGTTTTATTCGAAAACTTCCTTGTGGAAACTTCAGGAGGGCCAAAAAACCAATATATTTTCTTTCCAGAAGGTGAGAAAAACGAATATTTCGGCGGAGGTTGGTCTTATTGTGATGGGGTAGCCGCTGTCACAAAACAGCACGGCATGTATCTGTATAAAAATAAAAAACAACGCGAGAAATCGCCAAAAACGAACAGACGAACAGTAGGTACATAAATTACGATAATTTTAGTTAAACAACAGTATTTCTACGATTCCTGTGAGTTCTGCACTGAACCGGAACGTTTTTTTTCCTTTCAAGAGCAATCAATGAGCGAAATCAGAATAACACTAGTTCGAAAGTAAACAACAGCTTCATTGTCGGTAATGCCAGTTTAAGCTTGATTCACGCTAAATAGTGACGTGACGGAAAGTGAAAATAGAGACGTGACAATTTTGTTCGGCAAAAATAAAAATATTATTCTCACAATTTCTAGGGACCAATTTTTTCTAGACCGGCACGTGACAGTGACACGCACTAAAATCCCTCAGTGATTTTTAAAACTTTTTTGTGATTGTGTGAATAAGTCACTGTGAGCTCATTTTCTGAAATACCAACTTTATCTAAGCACGGCCTGTTACATCACTGTTAGATGGAGAGGAGAGTGCCTAATTTATTGACCCAGAGTTATCTCTACTGACCGGGTACTTACAATGCACGGTACGAGCTGAAATTTCACAAACAACTTACGCTCTTACGCGTGAGTCAATACGACTCGCCCTAAAATTTGATCTCAACTGGCTTCCGGCGAACTCGGGAAAGTCTGGGAGTGTCTAATTTACTAACCAGGGTTTTCTCTACTGACCGGACACTTGAAATGCTCGGATCAAGCTGAAATTTGGCATACGATTTACTCTTTGGCCAAAACGACGATTGTAAGTACCTGGTCAGTAGGATTTCCCGAGTTTCCCTCAACCGATCGGGATTAAATTTCAGGGCAAGTCGTATTGACCCACGCGTAAAACCGTATGCAAAAGTTTAGGTTGATTCGAGCCATTACCAGTACCTGGTCAGTAGAGAAACCACTCTGAGGACAACCCGTCTGGTTTGTTGTATGCAAAATGTAACCTCGATCTGAGCATTTTAAGTATCTGATCAGTAAAGACAACTCAGGGTCAGTAAATTAGGAATTCCTGACCGAGAGCTGGCGACAGTCCCAGTCAACCGGAAGAACCTAGTCATGAAACTAGCTCCATTGGGTAGATATAATGATGAGCTGTACGAATATGAACGTCTGCCTTGGGCATTTGCCCTCAGCAGCCAATCATAATCTCTGGAAATGATACACAAATTAACTGGAACAAATTACAAGTAGACAAAATTAGTTTTAATGATTTCTAAGTTTCTTTAGAATGTGTTTCAACTATAGTTCTAGGGGATGTTGGAACAAACCTGCTGTTTCAGACCACCTATACCAAAATCTATGTTATTTGTGTTCATTTTTGGGCTCTTGCTTCCATTCCCCCGCCTTGTTACCTCCCGATGACGTCTATAAATATGTGGAAACTGAAGCCCTATCCCGCAGACCCCCACCACCCACGTCACCCTAATGCCTATGATGCTTTCGTTTTTGATTTATGAAAAATGTTCGTAGGATCAACTAACTAGGTGGAATTCTGCAACTCCACAAGCCGAACGGGATTTAACTTTCAAAGACAAAGTTTGTGCCCTTCATTTTCAAGAAGAGGACATCTTGAACACTGGCGGGCCGACACCTATCGGGGCCCGGGGCGGAAATCTCTATGAGACCCCTTGAGTCACTAAATAAGCAAGAAATAAAATTATTACGTAGCATCAAATTATGGATTTCCCCTTAATTTAGCCACGAGTTTTAGGTATTTATACATCCTATCCGCCAATTAGAGTTTGTGCTCAATTTAAGCCGCAAATTGGATATTTTCTCAATTTTAGTCGGGAAGTAGCGGATGTTTTTACACTTATTTTGCCATGAATTCGCGGTTTTTCTCAATTTTAGCCACAAAGTTGCCTTCAGAATCCGCAAATTTGCGTATTTTCACTAACAGTCGAAAATTTGAATAGGTACTTTCAATTTTACCCACGAATGATAGCTTTTTCTACACAATTTATCCACGAATTAGTGAGTTTCCTCAATTTCAGCCGCGAATTGGAGTTTTCAATTTTTGCTGCAACTTGTAGATATGTTTTACCTTTTTTACAGCGAATTACCACTTATTCCCAATTTGAGAAAAAATGGCAAAGTTATCGTTTCTCTAAATTTTAGGCGGGCTAGTAGTGATTTTTCTCAATATCAACAGCAAATTAGTGGATTTTTGAACATTTTTGCCCCGCATTATCTTTTTTTGTTCACTTTCATCCGTGGAAGCGTTTTTCTCAGTTTTAGCCCGAACAAAACGCAGATGCCTCGGACTGGCGTACTTTCAACAACAGCCGAAAATTATAATTTCTTCAACTAGCCGTTAATTAGATATTTTTCTGCAATTTTCCCGCGAATTAGTATAAATGTCGTCAATTTTAGTTTTCATTCCGTAAAAGCGATTTTTCTTGGTCGGGACTTTGAATTGGCGTTTTCCTCAATTTTTGCTGCAAATTTGGGATGTTTTACCTTTTTAGCACTGAATTAACACTTGTCCCCTATTTGAACTGCAAATGGCGTTTTGAATCAAATTAGCCATGCTAATGAGTGATTTTTCTCAGTAATGGCAGCATATTAGGAAATTGTTTTTAAATTGGTGCTATGGATTAGCGCTTTTTCCGAGTTTTAAGCCCGAAGTTGACTTCAGAGTCCACGGATTTGCATTTCTTACATTTTAGCCGCTAATTTGGGGTTTATCTATTGTTTCAATTTTAACCGCATATTAAAATTTTTTCTGCACTTTATGCGTGTTCCTCAATTTTTGCAGCGAAATGTGAAATAGCGTTTGTAATTCCTAGAAAGCAATTTTTTTTCTGCTGATTATAGCGATGTTTTGCCTTTTTTAGCAGCTCATTAGCACTTTTCCTCAATTTGAGCAACAAACTAGAGTTTTAGCCGTGCCAGCGTGATTTTTCTCAATAATCGCAGGAAATCAGCAGTTTTTTAAACATCTTCGCTCTGCATTATAATTTTTCTCCACTCTTAGTTATGGATTAGCGCATTTTCCCAGTTTTAAGCCCGAAGTTGCCTTCAGAGGCCACGGATTCACATTTTCCTAAATTTGACCAGCGAGTCAGCGTTTTCCTAAATTTTAGCCGCGAATTAGGGTTTCTCTCAATTTTAGCTATCTACTAAATTAGCGGTCTCCGCAAATTCTTGTTTGTTCTAGACTTTTCCGCGAATTAGCGATTTTACTCAATTTTAGGCCCAAATTAATTAGTGATTCTTTCTAATTTCGGCCGAGAATTAGCCTTTTGTTGAATTTTAGCCGCTTATTGGCGCTTTTTGTCAATTTCATTCGTCATTTGCCTTAATTTTAGCAGCGATTTTATTAGTGATTTTTTTCATCATCACTTCAACTAATTTGAGCTGATAATAATTTGTCTTAATATCGTGAATTATCGTTTTTCGCAATTTCCGTAGAGAATTTTACATTTTAAGCCCCACTCTTAATTTCAGCCCTACCTAGCGTTTTTTCTTGTTTTTTTTTTTTTTTTTTTCAATTATAGGCGCATTTTTTTTTTTTTTTTTTACTTTTAAAGATTTGAATTAGCACTTTTTCACCATTTCAGCCACGAGTTTGGCCAAAGAATAGCACTTTAGAACTTTTGTTCTCGTTTTATTCGTAAAGTGGCCCCTATCCACTGCGAAATGAACAATTTTTTCTTCATTTTAGTCCGGAATTTGCGTCGAGAAACCACAAATGAACGTTTTTTTTCGCAGTTTTAGCCACGGATATTGGCGCTTTTTCCAAACTTTTTGTTACTTTTTTCCTAACCTAAAGACCGTGATTTTTCCATCTCCAAGTTTTTCGGGCCCCCCCCCCTCGCCCCTACGTGCGGAGAGTTGTGGGGATGTTTACAGGCCACTATGCGCTACGTAAGCACCTCCACACAATGGGAATGGTGGCAGACCCAATTTGTCGGGGCTGCGAGTTGGAAGAGGAATCGGCTATGCACTTTGTAGGGGAGTGTGAGAGGTATGCGGCTTCTCGTTTCCGCATTTTCGGGACAGATAGGTTGACAGGCATCACATTCTCGAGGGCCGAGGGGGTCCGAGTCCTTCAGTTTGTGAATGCCGTAGATAGGTTTGCGGACCCGCATTAGGCTTTTCCGAGTCCGACCCTAAGGGCATGGCGTATGAGCCGGTAACGGCTTAAGCGCTTCGGGCTCGGCTAGGCCGGGTGCGGGCCCACTGAATAATAATAATAATAATAATAATAATAATAATAATAATAATAAAGGGTCTATAATATCAAGTTTTGCTTGAGACACATATTATGCAGCTGGTCTCTTGAGAATGGGGAGCTTCCCCGAAACTAGTCGGAAAAAATGAATTATAATAAAAATTCGTTGTGACTACTCGACTAATTGTTTAATTTATATTTAGTAAAGGGTGCTATCCCCAGGATTTTTCCCGGGTGTCCAGAACGACTCCAAAATGTTGTAAAGACCAGTGTCTTTACAACATACAAGTCTTGGGTGTCCAGCACCAAGACAACAATACCGTCATCCATCTCAGTCAACACAAACATAGAGCTTGTGAGCGGGCCTTAAATAAAACAGACCAGCGGGCCTATTCTGTAACTCATAACGCGTGCGTTAACAAAATTTCTCAGCTGATTTTTTATAGATCTTGTAGGAATTGTACACAGGTTCAAAATCTAGTGTGAAAAGGGAGAATTAAATTTGAAAATAATAGCAGGTAAAGCTTCTTTGCAATTCAAAATGATAAGGTTGGGACAGGACTTGGAAGGCAATTGAAAAATCTGGCCATCGCACCACAGAAAATTAGAAAAATAACGTCAGTTTCAGTGACGGGCTCTAAAAAAGATGAAAAGAAATGAATTTATGAAAAGTTGATAAAAGACAGAACAGAATTACGTTTTCCCGAATTAGCTACATATATTATCAATCATTCGCCGACAGATTCAAGTCAAGTGTATATCGTGGAATTACTGCAGATACCAGCAATGGTTACTTAGTATATTTCACGAAAAAATAAATAAAAAATACCTATAGCACTATTTTAAGATAAACAAAAATTAGTCACTCTGCACACTGAGGCAAATACCGCCAACAGGGGGGCAATTACGAAGGGTGTTATCATTTTAACACGGGGTTATCCTATCACAATTAAAATGGTTGTCACGTGGATACCACCCTTGTTATTCCATATAACACCCCTTCGTACTTCAGCCCCAGAATAACAGAAACGGATACCTATTCGTTGTCAGTATAACGGTAACGGCCAGCTTCTAGAAGCGCTCCGCGGGCATTCCCACTTTCAAGTCATTACAAGCTCTATGCTTCGGAAGGAACTTATTACGGCTCACGTCCCGTCTTCAGTGGGCTTCTCAACGAAACTGTTTCCAAAGTATAGGACACGTGGCGCTTATGGTCATGGACACAATATAGTTGCCAGTTTGAAACGTAGCATATTTTTATTATCTGGAAACAATGTACATGACATCATTTACATCCCGGACCAGTCCCGACTTCACCAGACTTTGAGGTACAATAGTATTTCCGAAGAACAAGAAGAACGTCTGCTAATGATTATAGCACAGTGCTTCCTCGCTTTTCACCCCCTCCCCCTTGTACGATTTTGACGAAATTGATAGGGGACCCTCTGCTAGCCAACACATATATTCCCTAAAAATTTCATCAAATTCGGATAAAAACTATGGAAGATATGCTTGTTACAAGGATTTGCGGACAGACAGACAGACACGAAACCGAAATTGTTCAGGAAGGTATAAAACGTGAAATGCAAGTGGAAATTTCGATTTTAAAGAAGAAGAAAAAAATATTTCCTAAAAGTGAAAACAATGCTTCCGTAGTTCGGAAGCAATATACAAGACAATACAAAAATATGAAATCCTGCGGGTGTTAGTAAGACTGCATCGAGCTCTTATCGAAGCTGAAACGAATTTGCTGAGCTTCAGAGGAATTAAGAAAACGTTTACCTAAATGAACGACATACATACGACATTCGAATACTTTCAAAACATTGGAGTAAATAGTGTTGGAAATTGGATAGATGAATTTATAAAAAATCGTATGAATGTATGCATGAGAAACCACCAGTGTTACAATACGTAACATGTTGGTGCATCGGATAGCGTCGTGGTCTCTAATCATGGAGGACAGCAGATCGAATCCAGCCTCATCCCAAAACATCAAGTAATTATCAAGGGAACCGATGACCTGATACCTCCATACTCGCACTTTACAAGCAGTCTAGTAAGTAATTGAAATACTCATGATTTGATCACCTAACGTAAACATCCAAGAATTAAATTTTTTGTTCAATAATAAGAACTTCTTTAAAGCCTTCTTAAACGTCCTCAATAGACCGATCCGAATGTTGTACCAGAAATAAGTATTCGTGATGGATTTCTATAACCCTATTGATAGATGCTCTACATAAGTTAGAATTTCCGTACAGTATTCCCTGAGTTTCCGTACTGTTCTTTTTAGGTCTTCCGGAAACTGCAAGTGTCCATGGAGCTTGCAACGTCACTTTGATACGACTGCACCGAGCTCTTGTCGAAGCTGAAAGGAAATTGCTGAGCTTCGGTAACGTTCTCCTTTTTACCTCTACAGAAAACTATTGAATGCTTAAAAGAAGCCGCTAACTTCTATCATTGACTTCCCTGCGGCTTTCGCGAAACAATATAGAAGCAAAAATGTTGCTTGGGCTATGCAACCAATAAAATTAATTCCTTCGAAAAATGAAGCATTTTGATATGTTGCACAGACGCATAGCAAATGGTTTGCTTTAAACTGAAGTGGACATACGCTCTAGCCAAAGAATGGAAGGATGTCGAGAACTTTAATCGCCTCTCAGCGTAATTTACAGCGCTTATTTTCGTATTTTTATGGCTAATGTACAATTTAAAAACAAAATTAGGAAGACAAATTTTTTAAAAAACAACAAAAGACCTATAAGAAGACGCCCAGCGGGCTCTCCCAGCAGCGGGCGAATTTTGAGTCTTCACGCCCGGCTGTACAAAAACCAAGTTTCCTGACTTGTGGGGCTGACTCTCACTGAATGTTCCCATTAAACAACAATTTCGCGGATTTATCTCTCAAAAAAAAATAAAAAAAATTATCACGTGTTTGGCCACTTACCTAGGAGGTAAAGTGGATGTTTACAAGACGAGAGGAGACGTGGCAGTCTTGGAAACCAATTTGCCTCCGTGGCGTACACACTATTTTTCATCAAATAAATGAAATGAACATGTCACGTTGAAAAACATAGTGCTTTTTTGTTAGCGAGTAAGGCCCTTATTCATAGTCGTCACTCAAGCTAAGTATTTGCTTAAGCGACTTCAAATAGGTCGTCTTAATTAGTGAATCATCTGTTATGAGTCGAAATAAGCGAATACTCAGCCTGAGTGACGACTATGAATACGGGCTTAAGTCCCCTGATCTTATAAATAGCTTACCCCCAGTTTTGCAGATTCGGTTAATTCGAAAATCTAATGTGACAGAAAACGTATGAAAAAAAAAAAAAAAAAAAAAACAACAAATTTTTGAATTTCGTAATTTTGTGGTTTTCAACCTCCACTTTGGTCTTCCACAACAAGTGTTTTAAGGTGGGGTTTTAGCCGGGTTTCCTCGACCCCTTCCCAGTCAACCCTCGCCTAAACTTCGCACATAAATTTTGGCTCCTTTTCTGCACCAATCTCTGATTTCAAACAGCGAAGGCACTAAGTTTTACCATGATCGATTCTAAAGACCGCTTGGGACGCACACTGGCAACTTGGCACTGGCACTTGGAAAAACTGGCAATTTTCCAGCGTAAAATACTGTTCACCTTGGAAAACATTAACTTATGCTGGCCAAGTGTTAATAAGTGTGTTAAGTGCTGGCCCTATTAATACAAGTCAAAAAAAAATCAAGTAGGTAAATAAAATAAATGGATAAATAAATTAATATGTAAAATAAAAATGAATTAATTTAAAATACTCACATATGCTTATGCAGTTAAGGTCGTTGCCACCGAACTTGTGGTGAGCAATCAGTCCCTAATTTCTGATTATTGGGGTGAGGGGCTCCAGAAATTATTGTTAACGGGAAGCGGGGGGGGGGGGAGTAAACCAGAGTAACATATTTTCTAACGAGATAAAGAAGCGTTCAACTTGATTTAACAAAAACAACGATTAGATTGACAAATGCACAACCATTCTCGAAGTGCAAAAATGATTACTGATTTCTAATCGTCAAGTAGCACATGATGCAGGTCACCCAAGAAGACATAAGGTTCCGAGGGATCAGTTAGACAGGGCCCCAACAACCTCCAGGCCTTTTCTCTTAATTCAGGAGCCCTGAATTTTTCGCCCGCTAGCAATAAATCGAGCGCGTTGTCTGCTTGGAGTGACTCGCATAGAAAATCCTCCGCGGCAGCTTTCATGTCTTCGATTGAATACATGTCCCCGGCTGCTAGCAGAGCGGCACCGACTTCAACGGACCCGAAATCTGTCTGAAAATATAATGAAAAAAACGGCAGCTGAAAAACAGAATTTTAACATGAATATGTTCGACGTGTAGCTTACCAGGCCAGTATAAATGAACGTTAAAAATGCTTCCAAGGTTTCAACGTTCATTTCAAGTTGTATTTCATTCGTTCGCGTTTCTTTGCAATCCTGGTTTAGCATGACATTAAAAACTGATGATCGGGCAGCGAGAACATCCCAATGAGCCGACGTAGACTGGCCGTCATTTGATATGACAGTAACGTCCGTTTTGCATCGTGGGGAGAGAAACTTTTTGAAATGTTGCCCTGACAAAGTTTTTCTTTGTTTCTTAGCGAGATAGGCAAAGTCCCCGTCAAGTGGTACACGAATGGTGACGTCAATGACTTTACCCACAGCAACTTCTTTCGTACATTTTGAAAAATGGAGCGAGGTAGCAGAAGGAAAATCGATACATCCATTTTCGTTTTTCAACTTTAGCCAAAAATTAATACGAGATTGGCTTTTGTTATTAGCCGCTCTACAAATGCGCAATTCCAAATCGCTGACGGCGGTGGTGGTGTTGGTGTTGTAGAAGTTCACACTGGACCTCTTATTGGTGACGTTGGTAGTGAAATCGCGGCATTCCAAGGTCCACTGGTGTTTCCAGCCGTCAGGAAAATATGGCGTTCCGATCCTTGACCTTGAACATATACACTTGTCAGAGGTAACTGTCACTTGTAGGTGAACAATCAATTCTCCAGGCGTATTGAAGACGTACACCGGCACCATTTCCATTAGCCAGTGGATCTGTAAGTGAATTGATTACATATTAGAACGGCCCAAGGTGAATACCTCCACATATAATAGCTAAAGAAGGGAACAGATCTACGGATTTGTACGATTAACTCTATCAACCTGCATTTTCCTCGCTACCATCCAAAGTTGTAAATTAAATTAAAAAGATTAACGTCTACTTAGTGTTAATTCTATATCAGGCAAGTAACTCAGGTAAGACCGCCCGCTCCCGGCCCTCGATACGCTTGCAGATGGAAAAATGAAAATTTCAGATTATGTGCACGGATGTAGAACCGTGAAAAAGTGACTTGATATCCATGTATGACGCATTGAATTTCGTAATATACGAGTATGTATTTCTCCACTATTTGCGTGTGTTGATTCGCGAGCAGAAAAGGTTTTACGTGCAGGAACTGATGGCGAAAAGTTGCGATTTCGCTTCGGAGAGCCTCCCTGAGCTTCAGTCAAACGTGACGGGCCTAGGGCTGGAACTTGCCTCCCTCTTTGATGCGTGAATAATAAGGTTATCATGGTAGGGGAAGGCCAAGGGTATATGTTTTTAAATTACGAAAATGGTGACTCCATAATTCCATGATTTCCTTTCAACATTTAAGACCATAAAGTATTGAAAACGGCGATTCGGCCTCTTTTGTCGCGGGTTTTAATGCGACGATTTTAGTTCCTTCCAACCGTTGCAGGTGCTCAGTAGTAATATTCCATTCAGCCCACGGATTCGAATTAAGCGGACCATACACGTAAAATAAATATTGCGCAAATTAGGGGTTGCACAATAAAATTGAACTTTTGTGGGTTGTATTGATGGTTGCACAAAACATGGTGGATGTGTATAAGTGTAAAGAAAAAAAATGTGTAAAATCAGACCACATTTGCGATCGAAAACATCCCATACACCATGGTCCGAAAATCAAAACCCTTCAAGATATGATTTTTCTAGCATCTTTCTAGAATAACATCACATTCCTTAACTAAATGCGAGTAACTCGCCTCCCAGACTTTTGACAATGGATTCGATTAGAGTAGAGCACACTCTTTTCTGCCAGTTCTAGCTATTTTCGTCAAAAAATAACTATTATCTGTGTCCTCGGCAGCTCCGCAAAGTTTTGCGAAACGAGGATTTTAAATTTTGCAATAAAAGTCAACCCCTACTTGTCCGTACTAAATCTGCGCCGATCGACTTCCCATGGCCACCATCGAATTTTTCAAAATTCGCTATAAAAAAAAATCCTCGACTGCTTTCAATGTGAGCGATAGTCTTTTGCCCTTTGCAAGCAAAGCAATTGCCTTTTGTGAGTTCTCTTCAAGAAACGTACTATTGCTTGATAAATGTGCAAGTTCCCCGGATTTAAGATATTTTCAATCAACTACCGGCAAGGTTGAGGGAAAGGAATGAATTTAGTAGCTGGGTCGAAACCAGGCCGACCCGGAATGGTAGAACTCGTACAGTCACCAAAGCAGCAATAGTATCGCATTATTCTGGCTTTAAATGAGAAGCAAGCGAAGGAAGTATAATTATTGTACACCCGATATTAACGAAAAACTCAAAAAACCATGAATTTGAAACCGAAATACACTCGTAGTAGTAGAGAACCTATAGTTTCACACAGGTACTGACTGCTGACAATGTCCACCATGTGTGGTCCTTTAGAGAGGGGAGAGCTTGTGATGGTGCCACCACACATGCGCTAGTTGGCAAACATCGAGCACATATTTTCCAAATTTCCGTATGTGTGGCCCGGCGTATTTGGCAATGGACTTTCGATTGGGCAGCGAATATTCGGTAGCTCGCCTCAGAGGCGGTTTCTTTCACACTTCAAAGTAGACAAATGTTTGTCAAATACAGCATTTATTCCGGCCACACATGTGGGCAAATATTTGTCAAACCCGGGAAGTATTTTAGCGGGGGTTTTATTTCCCTCCTAGCCCATCTTATTTATTATTTATATTCCCTTCCCCTCCATTACTGTGCACGCCGTGCCCTGCTCCCCACTAAGGGACAGCGACCCCCGTATGTGTGGCTGGACCTAACCTACACGACCGGATCAGCGAATGAGAGATATCAAATCTATTCGATCCACATAATGGAGGGGGGACCAACCATTCACGGCGACTGTCAGTAATCGTAGGAAGTAGGAACTTATTCAGCCTTAGTAGTAGTGCTAGCAATGCGAGCATAAAAAGAAAAACTGTAAAAAAAAGGCCCCATCTGCAGATCTAAAACTTTGCATTTTCCACGGAAAACGTCCATTATCGCCATATATCTTCATCTTTTATTCTTGGAGGAATGAATATACCGGAGATGCTCCCCCCCCCGCCAGTCCATATGTGAGGGAGCCAAAAATAACCCCTGGCAGGCGTGGCCAGAAAATACAAGTATCCAATCATGTGAAATTCAGCACGACTCCCGCTTTTTAAAAAATCAGATTTGACGCCTTCCGACCAATAGCATTCAGGTGGGGTACAAATAGGCTCCGCCCAAGGTGACTAATCTTTCTATAGGTGACGCAGATCTTCGGCCATTACTGTCCTTCACATACGTCACGAGCAGTCCCATCCGCCTTTGCGCTGGACCCAGTACATTATTGATTGTTATTGGGTTGTGATTTTTGAGAAATCATAAACTTCAATTTCAAAATTATTTATTTATTTATTTTCACTTTATTGCAGAAACCTCATAACGGGCATTACAACGTCAAATTAAATTAACTAAAAATAAATACATTTTAACAATAATCAATTCAAAATAGGTATCACAGTCAAAACCCTGAGGTCTATTCCCAGCTGTCAAAAAACTCCTCGAGTGAGTAGATGGCTTTGTTTATTAGGTGTCTCTTAATTGAGCGCTTAAACTCAGAAGCACCCAATGTCCTGAATGAGCCAGGAAGCGCGTTAAATAGCCGAATCGAAACAGCCCGGAAGCCCGTCATCACCCTTAATCACTTGCTCTGCTGCTCTACTTGGACTATCTTGGACTGTTGGTGACGTCAGTCTCCACCCCTCCCGTCCGAGTGGCAGGGGGAAATTGCGGTCACCTTAGTCACCTTGGGCTCCGCCCATTAGGGGAGATTTTTGGCTCGCCTAAAAGTTCACCTGGGTCACTCTTCACTCCATATCATTACTTGCTCCATGCATTTAGGCCCGGGTCGACCACGTGGGTTTAAAGTTCTGTTTAGCACTAAGCTGAGCATTAGAGATTAAATTTAGATTAGAAAATCGTTTAAACCCTTAGCAACGCTTAAACGGACAATTGCCGACCTAACCCTTAAATCTTCAGGAAATTCTGCACGGTACGATATTCTTTTTTCATATTTCACCCCTGAAATAACTGTAAACCCAACTTAAACTTTTACCATGAAAATTCACGCTCTTTCGACGACTTATTTAGGCATTGGCGGATCTAGGAAGGGGGGGGGGGTAACAGCCTGACCTTGTGAAGCTTGTGATGTTAAACGGGCCTTTAACTTCTGAAAGAGGGTTCGGGTCGGGGAAAAAAATTAAAACACGCTGCGCTAAGCGTTTTGCGCCGCTCGGGAAACCCACGAACCTTACCAACTTCACGCTCGTGCAACAATGAGGAATTGTCGTATTCGTGCCCCAACAAAAAAACGATTGAATCAAACGCAAACGCAACTTACATTTTCGTTTTTTTCTTGACTGGCCCTCCCAACGACGACAACGATTTGAACGATTGACGAACTACCACGAGATAGAGACCTACGCGATATCAACACTTCTCAAAGAATGACAGAACTGAAAGAAAGTGAAAGAGGTGAGGAAGAACTGAACCCGAGAAGTACGGACAATGAAGACTTGGCGTGGTGTGTACGTGTGGTGCTGGTGTGGTGCCGTTTTCTACTTTTTTCTAGGAATCCGCTGCCCTGCTCTCTATTGGCATTTACTTTAAGTTCTTTGTTCATCCATTCGTCTTGGAAAGATGTTATTTTCAAATCTAAAATTCTAGGAAGAGAATTAAGAATAAGAACAGGTAAATAAACTAAAGGAATGAACCTTGAATAGTTAATTAAAAAAAGAACTGGACATTTTGTTTTAGGAATAGCTGGTAGCTGAAAATCTGGATGGGAAATTTCCTATATTATTTCTTGAGGGTGAATCTCTATTTTTTCGTCGGTTATTTATTTATTTCAATTCAAAATCAATTGGTATAATAATTGATGACATTTTATAGACTAAAATTCTCTCTAATCAGTGTTATTTATCAAGAATTCCACGGGAAAACCAAACATTTGAGTATTATTTCTTCAATTTATTATTAGAGAGATTTTGCAAACAGCTCCGCTAACGTTAACGTTAACGTTAACGAAACTCACATTTAAACCAACGAAATGTTTACTACCCTAGCAATACGCGTACACAAAAATTAACTTAAGCGTTTACGGGACTGGTTGCAAAATCTCTCTATTATTAGATAAATCACTCACTAACCGCAGGCGTAGCTTTTGTTATTTGAAAAATCACCAAAATAATATCGAC
>CM075938.1:32851653-32911552 GCA_038030265.1 Corythucha ciliata
GGGAGCCGCTTTGATAATGTGTGTTAAGTTACAGAACTTTTTGCTATTGAAATTTTGAATAATATCAAGAAAGAATTAGTAGGTTTCAGTTGTGCTGTGTTTGGCATAAATGTAAGTACCTATACTAGCTTGTTAATAGTTTTAATGTTGTGAACTTTATTGTAGAGATATACCTGTATACTATTTTGTAGGCTGATGAGGGGATCCGGAAAAATGGACCCGAAATGCATTTAATTAAACAAAAAACACTGCGGCGGCTGAGTTAGTTCGAGTGAAAGAGGAGGAGTTTGTCTATAAGTCTTTGTAATCGTATCGCAAAAAAATTTTTTTGACCCCCCTCAAAATTTGTAGTTTTACGTTTCAAAGTGCGCAGAATCCAAATCTGCAATAAAAATAAAATGTCCGTCCGCCGTCCGGGCCATATCTTGCCCTAGGATTGCTCGAAAAAACTCGTTCTTTCGCACATAGACTCCATTTGGGGTCTAGTTGGTCCTAACATCCGATCAGTTTGATCAAATAATTTCCTGGGGTTTTATGGGCCAAAAGCGGGTCCAAAATGGAGATTTTCTAAGGATTTGTGATCATAGGGGTGTGGGGTGTCGATTTTCATGTAATTTGAAGCCGAATTTGACTACATCGATGAATAATAAACCCATAAACAGTCGAAATAATAAGGCATTGTTCGATAATTCGCAGCGTTTTTTGGTAGGTAATACAGTTAAAATAGGAAAGCACGAATAAAATTGTAAATTACATAAGCTAGGTTGGCAATTCTGGCTCCAGCTCTCCACAGGAGTCTGGGGATCCCAACTAGCACAATTTAGTCGTCTCGATGTCGGGAAACATGACCCGGCGTCATCAGGCGACATCACATCGACTTCGCCACTACCAAAATACGACCAAAGCGGTGGTATGCATTTGAGTCGTGACGACGTCACCCAGCGACTACTGGTTGCACGAAGTTGCTATATCCGTAATACAGTCATACTACAAGATGCTGTAGTATATTTGTACAACAGAATTCTGTGTTACACTACTACGTACGATTTTCTGTTCAAAATCTAACTGATATTACACAAGATTATAGCTCCTCAGACCAAATGTCACCTGGGGGCCTATTCTCTAACTCCGAAGCAATAGCTTTTTGGAAGTCATATGTTTATTTCATTCATTTTCTTCGAACAAATGAATGAAATAGACACATGGCTGGCGAAAAAAATATTACTTCTTGTTAGAGAATAGGCCCCCTGGACTACAGTATAATGTTCAATGTTTCTACTAAAAGTCGCAAAGTGTTATAAATAATTACACTGTTGGTGTGGCGGTCAACGAAAGCCACTCGAAGAGCGGGGTGCCTCTCAACATGATGCTCATAGACGGCCTTCTTTATTCCAGATACACGACGTTATATTTGGGGCTATCAGTCCAATTCTCTTCCGTCAAAAACACAAACGAGTATCATTTCATCGACTGATATTTTATTTTAACTCTTAGAAATGAGTTCCCCCTTGAAACAACACCGTGAGATTAATTCATTATTCAAATTTATGAGTGGTGAGAAATTTAAAAGTGCTTGAAAAATATAGTTTCTTGCGCTGGTTAGTCAAGTACCTATCTGTTTTGTGATAGATTACTATTTAAAGCAGACATTTGGTACTTGAAAATCATAATTACGTCCAAATGAGTCATTTGCCAAAAAAATAAATAAATAGAAAATCCTTTAAAATGGCGTTGTCGGATATTTGTACGAAAAACATAATACTCCCGACCATGAGTTGCAATTGGTTAATAACTGTGTATATGATACGACCTCAAGTTATTTATTTGTAACGAAGTTGTAATATTTACGACCACAGGTTATGATTTGGAACACAATTCTGTACAACTCTCGACAAGAGGTCGAGAAGTAGACCAAGTTTGTATGTGAGTTATAAAAGTCTGTACGAAACACGACAACTGGTCGGATAAAGTAGGAGAACAAGTAATAGTTTTGGCGCCAGAGCCACCGGTGAGTGAGAGATAAGAAAGAGTCGGTGTAGTGATTGCATTGACTTTGGTGTGCCGGTGCTGTGTTTCGTACCCTGTAAATGGGTTACAGGCAACAAATTGAAATGACCAGTAACCAAGCATGACGTTAGACTTCTTCAAAAAGACTCGAATAGTGGACCTGCAAAGACTTGGCTCACATACGACTGTATCGTGAAGGCCAAAGATATATCCGACTTCGAGCAGGCGTCGACGATTGCAAATCGGCTAGGTCACGGACGGCATCGGCATCTGCATCGCCACGGTTACTGGAGCATGAAAGTACTGCTGAGGGCTGTTGATCGCAGTTGATTGATCGTATTGATGGAGAAATATCGACTAAACTGGAATTATTCACAACTTCAGATCCTACATCTTCGATCAAACTTTCAGCACGACTATTTCCAGAATCATCTCTCTTCGTGTATTTCTTCAGTCGTCGGTAGTACGACGAGGAAGACTTGAACCGCTTCATCGTGACTTGCAGGCGGACACAAACTACTAACTGATAAAAACCAAAAACGTCTTCAAAAATTTTAATTCCCCGACGTCGTAAAAACGTTATCCAGTTCCTTGCTTAGACTGGAAATATATCGTTATTATGACGTCTGGGGAACGTCAACGACTTCACGCATAAGAATGCGACGGCAGAGAAACTTCGTCCGGGTCGCTTTAACTATAATGATTGACCCTATGGTCGAAAAATTATCAGAATTCTGTAGTACATTCTCACAACGACGCTTCGACCTCTCTATTCTTGATTACGTTTATGATATAATGATGCGACCTCAAAGCGACGTCATAAACTTGTAGTACAAGGTTATGACGAGAACATAACGTCGGAAAACTGTACTACACATTCCCGACATCGCAGCAACGGCATAATTTTATGTTAACCATGTAGTACAAATATTTGACAGCGCTACGACGTCAGAATATACTGCTATACTTTTCTGATGTCTAATTTACGTCGGAACTTTGTAATACAACGACAGTCCGTCGTTCAGACGATATGGCAACGTCGAAGGCGGCAAGATGTAGCTAAGCCACCCAAACTACCAGAATCCGACGTCGGAAGTATTACAGAATAGGTCGCATGTCGCAAATGAACCTAAATGCGATCAATTGTGCTAGTTGGGGAGCTGGCATCTTTAGTGGATAGATAAACGATAGTATTGGAAGATTGGATTATAGTATGCATGATGCAAATAATAAAATAAAAATATATAAATATACATTAATGTATGAATTCTTTTATATTTCACTGCATTGTAAAAAATCTTACTTCTGTTGATAGATCATTATTCAGGATAAAAGAAACAAACAAAAAAAACAAAAAAAACAAAAAAAACAAAAAAAAAAGTGCTTACAGGCACTGTGAGAACGAGGTAACGATATTGGGTAGCTATACGTCAGAACCCTACGTACAACATTATGTCGACGAGTCACTATTTTATTTTGCTCTATAAGGATAAATTGAAGACGTTTATAAAGTACGTATAAATTAAAAATATAAAATCCAAACATAAATTCAAGTCACGTCCGTCACGGACCCCCAGCGACTCGTCTGATCAAACATGCATTTCGATTTTTTATTACCAAGGTCAAAAATCCCTAAGTTATGCTGTTTCGCGCAGTTCCGATTTTGGGCAATTTGGAAGTTTCTAAAGGTAATTTCAAAATGTTTCGATTTGAAGTGAACGTTTTATGATTCTTTCAAACAATAGTAAATAGCTGGAAGCTGCAGCAGAAGCCTGCCAATGCAAATGGTTGTCATTTTGGTACAAACCCGGGACTAATTGCAGGCATCGAAATCTGTGCTATTGCCAAGATTTCGGTACGATACCGAGAATCTTGGTCCAATTACGTGCATTGGAACGTGTAATCAGAAATTTGAGTGGGACACGTCAATGGTCTTGGGTTCACCATACACGCACGGGGCTCCTCTAACGATCTGCTGGCGTAAAAATAATTTTGTACATATAAATGGTATCTCAGAACAAGCTGCTCAAACAGATTAGCAAAGGTTACCATCAAGCTGTATAGATTATTTTCAAAAAACAGAGAGAAAACACTAGGGGAAAAAGATAGATGATTCAGATAGCGCAAACGCATGACAGACTTTCCACGCCCACAAGCACCTACAGGTGCACCTTATCATTTTCAGTGACTTACAGATAACACATAACATTGTACTATCGAAATAACGCTGCTGAACGTTTAATACAACTGCGAACTTCACATTTAGCGAGAAGTAAAAGTAATATTTGCCTTTTACAAGCCATAAAATGCCTTTCAATGACGACACCAGACAGAATAGTAGCCTCTTCAAGTTATGGTATCACAAAAGTCTGATAAACAGAGTATCTATCGTTTGTGCGGCAAAAATTTCGCATTCAACTCTACACAGCCACTACTAGATGGATCGAGAGGTCTCAGGGTCAAACTTGGTGGCCACACAGAGCCTGTAGGTGCTATTGGGAATTGCAGGGTTAAACCAAGATCAACACCTAATCACGATTACAATGCATATCGAAATTAATATGGGTCGTTATTGGCAACTAATCAAGGTCAACTTTAAACGAAATCAATTTTGTTGGTGAAAATGGACCTAAATCAACATTTTTCTCAATATTAGATGTGAATCGGCACCAGCTCTTCCCATACTCCGCGCTAGCAGGCGGCAATTTGCTGTGGTGTGTTTGGCTCTCGTAGGTGTGGGTACTTCCGTTTTAAGAAATCTGCTACGCCATGTTGGAATCGTTTCGGCGCCACTGAGTGGTGGAAGTGGTGACTGGCAGAGCAGGATCATAAGATTTGCCGCCGGTAGACATGAAAAATGTTGCCTTCTTTCTTCCTAAGGAAAAGAAGAATAATGGCTAAATCTCACACTTAGCTGGGACTCTGGGAGGACCCAGCTCACACGTGGCCGCGGTGTACCTAGCCACAACATTCCCGCAGACCCCGCTTCACCCTAAGGGTGGTTTGTAACTGTCCTGGTGAGCCAGATCCTTAATTCCTGACTCGGTTTTGCCGTATTAGGATAGCCGGTAGTAGGAGGGAGGGGGGTCGTAGTGCAGTAGCGCCTCCCGCTCCTCGACAAGGGGCTGTCCATATCAGCTCCGTTACTCGACTCGAAAACCGGAGACCAGGACCAGGAGAAAACCCTTATTGAAAAAAAAAAAGTAGAAAAAACGGCAAACGAGTACAAAAAAAACTCGTGGCGTGTGACGGAAGGTAAATTATCCCCCCCCCTTCCTGTTTTATTATTAATCATTCCCTCCAAACATGGTCAACGTCAATCAATTTCAATCATAACTTCTAAATCACCAGTTTCTGGTCATATTTTGCGGCGAGGAACACGCCGGCACCACAAACGTTCCAAAGACCTGATGAATACTCACAGAGATTTCCGTCCGATTGCAAGTAATCGGGTCTTGATTCCGCGGAGATATTGCAAGATGTGCGTATTTATTTCGGAGAAATTGCAAGTGTTTGAACCTTTGTTTTAGTAGGAGGTCAGCACCATAACTTCATGAAACTAGTGAACCCCCTCCCCTCCCCACCCCAACTGTCACTATTCGACGCATTCAATTGTTGAGATGAAAACACTATAGAGGGCTCAAGGTAATGCGAAAAACCACCCACCCTTAAGTCTATATGTAGAGCTAGCTACGCCCACGTCAAGGTTGGTATTCTATCGAGGCTTTTCAAACAAGACACAAATAGAAAATAATTGCCTCAGGCATGGGCTCTGAACTCGTAGGGGGATTGGAGAAGTTTCGACGGGCCAGGCGAGTTCACGACGCACATTTACGACGAATTGTAAATACGCACCAAGAATAGCCGGTCATGACAATTCCCGAAGCTTCTGAACAGCCGCACAATTGCAACAATTTGAAGATGAATATTATGAACGAAATTGGAATTTCCCTGAGTTGAGCGTCTCAAATGTCTGCGAAACTGCAAGTTTCAGGAGCTTTTGGGCGTGAACCCTGCTGCCAAACCGGTCCTGACTGTGCCCGTGAATTTGAACTTGAATTTATTTGTAAATTTAAAATTGAATGATTTTTACCCAGATTCAGACCGCTTTGCCATTGATCCGGAACACTTGCAACTCCGTACTTGTGCGGCGAACCAAACGCCAAACATGTGCGTTGGTGGGTCATGCGGTCTAACGCATAAATTGTCCGAACAAGTCCAATTCATGAATGAAAGCCATGAATGTCCAATTCATGAATGAAAGCCATGAATTTCCAATTCATTTGAATAAAATGAATCGGTAACGACCACCATCCCCTCCCCCCCACACAACTTCTTGACGCTTTTTCAATCCTGAATTTAGTGAGCATGTCTACAGAAACGTTTCATTAAATAAAATGGTATGTCTCTGGAGTTTGCTTCTTTATACGGATAATCTTATACATACTAAATAATATAATTAATTTCTTAATATTTCACTTTTTTATAGTGCTCATTTTATTTAAAATATTCTTTGGAGAGCAATAAAAACGAATGGAGCGTTAAGGAGAAAAATGTTAAAAAGCTTTATAAGAGCTCCTAAAATCAAGAAAAAAAATGTTTGCACCTCCCATAACTCAAAACTTGGAATACGCACCTACAAACACGTAAAGAATGGGATGCTTCACACCTGGTATCATTACCGATCGTTATACAATCCCCTCCACCACAGCCTCGCCCATATCCTCTAGGTTAGCCAATAAACGATTAAACGACTGTAATTATTTCATTTCCCCGAGACTATATTTCGGGGGTTTCCCCCCTCTTTCAAACACATTCGAAGGGCCAGCCCTTTAAAACAACGGTATTATAGGCTCTTAATTATTATCATCGAAGAAGGACAAGTTTATATCGTTCAAAAGTGAACCCCTTCACCTTCGTCTCCCTCGGGGGAATGGTTTCACATATCACGGGAGTTTTTGGGATGGCAGTGGGCGAGGGAGGGGGGAGACTTTCCTAAATAACATATCTTTTTCCTTCGTGCGGTGCGGGGAAATCCTCGTATATAATGCGACCCTGTTGTTAATCTCAATTTCTCGGCGGCAAGAACCGGAGGCGTATAAATCCGGCTTTATCTTCGTATCGAGGGAACGGTTGGGGTGATAGTGGTGGTGGTGGTGGTCGGGAGGGGGGTATTTATGAGATTTTTCCCTTTTTAAACGAAGGAAACTCACGGGAAGTTTTTTTTTTTCGTGGCGTGGAGGGGGAAGGGCTCAATTATAATCGTACATATTGGTCATCTCGCGGAGAGTTGTAGCTTGGACCCCTTCCCGCTTTTTCTCATATAAATTACGGAGCAAATAGCTAAAAAAAGAGGGTACCGGCAGGTGTTTTGAAAGTATAATCGTTTATGTACTTGTTAAACCAGAAAATTTATCGGTTTATAAAGTGGAAAAGGCTCACAATAACTTTAGAATAAAAAAAAACACAGTGAATTTTAAAGTCACGTGGATGTCCTAAACAGTCGTGTGACACGTGTCCAGTAAAGGACACAGTACCCCTTCTCTACACCAACAACATTTATTATTTCTAGAAATTCCACCGGCTAACCACTTTCCTAACGCATGTTTAAGCAATATTTTCTCTGTTTCTCCTCCCGTCCCCTCCACCACTTCTCTCCATTCTAGAGAGAAAGACACGAAGCGAGAGAGAAGATCCACTCACGCTCGTGTGGCAAGCAAAAGGAACACGCCAGGAATATTAATTTCACTCGCGTATCAAAAACGCTTCCCTGTAGTCACTGTTGTGCAATTATTATTCAATTCCAGAAGGCAATGCGTTTCTAATTACAGGACGAATTGAACTTTAATGGAATAAGTGGTTGTGTGTGATGGGGTGGGGGGTAGCGTTATTCGCGTCAATTGACTTCTCTTCTCCACACCATTCCCACACCATAGTGGGATCCTTTGAAAAATTGCCCCCCCCCCCACCCTTGTGAAATATGACGAAGACATTTTCTGAGTTAAGAGGTAGTAGCCCGATGGTGGGGGGGTGAGGCTGTGGGGAAGAAAATAACGATTGGACCGATTTATATGCTAAAGAAGGGAAGAAGGACCGCTCCCCTGATGTGTTGCCTGGGGGAGAAAAACCTTTGGCGATGAGGGCGTAAAAAGACCACCCTCCCCCACGACACAGAATAAAGTTCTTGTCTATGCGGCGTCACGTATCTCCCGGTATAGCTTCTTCCCCCAGCATCTCATATTGGCGACGTATTATGGGGTTGCTGCCGAAGGACGTATTTCCCCCGTCAGTATATCAAAGGCTTAAGAACTTGGAACGCCTATTCATTTCGTAGCAATAAAATACACCGTCATGGCTGGGAATTTTTTTTTTTTTTTTTCATGGTCAGGCATAAGGGAAATGACAAAATAGGGAAGGACCACCAAGGAAGATTATGTCATAGTGAAATTAGAAGCAACAGGTTTTAATCGATTCTTTTTCGTTGGGCCTTGTTATTCACTCGCACATCCTCGACTGTGATTGATCGGATTTAAACTGACAAAAATTCGACGAAATTGTCCGTTAAAAAATTGCCAAGCGTAGGCCGCGCTCAAGGAAATTTATAGCGGTACGGGTGGTATAGAATTCGGCGTGAGGGTCCTCTCACAGTCGTCATTTTCCATCAAACTTCATTTTCCCACTTAGACATTTTATTTATATCCCCCCCCCCTCACCAATTGAAACAGTCTAAACCTCATCAATCAAGCTCCAAACCCCACTCGACGCTTTCATCGCTCTATTTGAATTTCAATGCGAGTACGTCACTTCACGAGTGTGTCAAATACTTAAAGCGTCCTTTCATTCTTTTTTTTTTTCTTTCTCCTTGCTAACTGGCTAATGAGATCTCAAAATCTTGTTCGCCCGTCTATTTATAATTGCTAAATAACGGGCAACTGATGATTTATGAAACGTCTTCAAATTGAAAATAGTATCCCTCTGTTTGAAATATGAGAACGAGTCATACGTTGGACGGTGCTGAAAAAGAAAAAAAAAGACTCATAAATTTTGCGCGCTTGCCTCTTGGGTATCTTATTGACAAGGTGAAGCTAATTATTCTTAAATTGATTTTTTTTTTCGCTCCACTCAACAATTTATCGCTTCATACAATGAACAATTGACGACCTCCGCCCCTCACGCCCACGCCCCACGAGCTTCTATAACTCCTGGCAGTTCAAAACCCTTCCTGTACTTACTACACGGTCTGAAACGGGAAGGAAAAAGGAAAAGCTCGCAAACTATGTAACCCTCTCACCCCTTTTTCATGAAAGTCGGAAGATAATGAAATTCCAGAGCGCAAACCACACGTTGGTGTAGTGAGGAGGGGAAAGGACTGCACGACAGGGAGTGAGGAGAAAATAGTTGGTCCTCTTCCGACGTTGCATCTTTTTAATGAACTATTTTTTTTTTTTTCCTCCCACCCTCTTGAGTTGGTCGGAGTGATGGGGGAGTTGGAATGGAGGGGGGAGGGTGCTCTGAGAGAGATTGCAAACTGATTAATTCACTCAGATAACCCCCCCTCTCCACCAACAATGTCTTCTCTCCTTTATGTACGCGGTGTTGAGAACTTGGGGAAATTTACCTTTAAGTTAATTAGTTTTTAAACGAGAGAGAACGCGATAATTTAAAATGAAGAAAAAAAAAAACTTATAATGAACATTAAAATTCGTCGCGTCGTTTCAACCCCCTCCCCCCTTCAGAACCACACCTTTTGATTCACAAACTGACAACAACAATGTGCGTGTGTGGAAGTTTGCAGCCGGAAAGTTTTAGTAGTCAGAGCACCGTTCCAACTCAGGCGCCACGACGGTCACCGGCGGCGTTCACAAAATGAAATCGTCGCGTATCGAAACAACGACAAAGAGGAAGGTCGCCTTGGTATAATAACGAAACGAGAGAAGAGAAAGTTTTTGCTCTTTTTGCCACGTTGAAGGAAACGTCAATTTTGCCCTCAAATTAAGCCCTGCACGTTTGAACAGCTTGTGGAACCACTCGCAATGACGTTACTGGAACTTGCGATCAAGTGGCTTCGGATGATCCAGTACTACGAATAAGGCAGCTGCAAGCCGAACTGTCACACGACTCATTCAGCGCTTCGTGTGAGCGATGACAACACGGGGGGATATCGGGTACAGCTCAGTGGGGTTTACGCCGTATGAGATTTGTCCAGTCTTCGATTCCGTGTGAAGTTCACAAAAAAACAATTGCGATGAACTTGCACTTTCATGGACCATATTTTATGATACAAAAACTTGCTAATTCGTGGATAGTTAGGTCTGAATGATGTAATTTTTATACTGTTCATCAAAGCTTTGGGTAATCTCGTGGCCGGCTTGACCGGGTGGTGTGGGGGAGTTCCACAGTAACAAAACAGGAGGAATTTAGATCTGAAACTTTAGATTTCGCGGACATTCAGCCTGGAAATCGGTAATTGAGCTCAAATTAGGACCCAAACTTGCACACCCACTAATATTTAGCTCTAGCTTGCAATTAAACAGCTATTCCCCAGGCTATACTAGTGCAGTCGAGACCGTAGCCTGCAGCTCCGCAGGGTTCGCACCCATTGAATAAAGCCATGAAACTTGCAATTTCACTTCAATTCACACGTGCAATTTGCAATTGCACGAATATTCAGCCAGGAAACATAAAAGTTCGCGGATAATTAGCTCCAACATCGTCATTTTCAAGGCGCGAATGATCAGTTAGGGCTTTTTATAAGAGCGTGAATGGATTGTATTCCAATTTCAGTGCATGAATAATAAGTTCAGACATTTTCAATGCTTGAATCTGTTGAATATTAACCTCAAATGATTATTATTTTGAATGACCCGCGCTTTTGTGCTTAACACATCGCTTATCTTTTTATCTATATTTTTTTGTATGCTCTCTTGAGAACCTGTCTCGCATCCGTCCCGTTTTGTTCAACGATATATAAACCTGGATTGCTCACAGAGGACTGGAGGGGCGTGGAGGGGGCAGGTCGTCCCCTGGTAAACAATCCCTGTCCCTCTCCTTGTGTAGTTATGGCAATATGGCACTTATTTTGAAACTCCTCCCCTCTCATCCACTATGGGAGCTTATTTGATGACTATTATCAGCTGGTCTTTATCAGCAGTGATGAGCAATTCAGTTCTTTTGTATATCGTTGGTTTTGTTTAATGTATCAATAAAATTGGAATTCGTTGCTTTAAAAGTTCTTTTTTATAATAATAAAACCTCAACAGAATCGCCATGATGTATAGATTCAGTTTGCCCATTTTGGAACGTGAGTAGCCAGCAGTAAGCGAGCAATGAAACGTGCACAAGTTTTTGGGGCGTGATACAACCCACGATCTATTCATCAACAACACATCTACCCTTTTTACCAGTTTTGTTTACATTCAATTTTGTCTATTCAATTTTAAAATATCAATAAAAAGTCAAGTTTAGAAAAACGCGTGCACCATCGTAACTTTGACGACGAGGGTTAAAGTAGAAAAAGAGTGCTCCTTCATTATTTTACTCGTGGTTCAACATGGACGAGGCTCAATTCACACATTTCATGGACGCGTTCAATCACAGTCAACAGAAAATCCTTGAGCGAATCTTTGCAGCTGGTGTCCAATCAACGAGCCCTTCCACACATTCAACTTCGACGTTTGTCCCTCAATTTATGACGATGAAAGGTATCTTCTCGGACGAAAAGGTCAGTGCTCAAATGCTTCTCAATTCAATTGGCTCCAGTAGTTTCAAACTTCTTGTCTAACGGGTTGCACCTCGAAACCTGTTGTGATTTTTATATGAAGCCGAGAGAACGTGAACGATAGAAGAAAAGAGTATATTTTTAAACAACATTATTAATAATAGAAATCGAATATCATCTGATATATAAAAAGCGGAGGGATCGTAGATATGTAGAGTTTCCCCCACTTATTTCATGAAGAAGTCTTTGAAACGACTGGGCAAACGCCGTTGACGATCAGGTGGCCATTTTGAATGCTGATGAGGTGGATGTACTGAAGTAGGTGGTGGAGGCATTTGCTGAACAGGAAGTTCATTTGTTGGAAGAGGACGATTTGATGGAGAAGTATCTACTGGGAGTCATCATATTGCACCGTTGTCGAAGTTTGTGAAAAGTGACGGATACTTGGGGGGTCTTGGAACTTCGAAGACTTGAACGGAGCCGAATTTCACTTTTTTTGCGAGCGTAGATCTCATCTGACCTCCCCGAATAACGATACAGGTTTTTTATTGGCGAAGAACCTGGTTTGAACTCTGCCCGAAATTGACCTGAAAGGGTGGGAGTGTAGGAGACGGGTTATATTTTCAAGGACGGTAGGAAAAATGGCGTCCAGACGAATTCGAATCGGTCGATGTAAATACTTCTCAGCAGGGGATTGTCCACAAGAAAGTGAAGTTGCGCGATAGCGGAAAAGAATCTTTCTGACTTTCTCATGAACTGGAATGTCTTCATCGGCCGCTTTCAATCTATTCTTGAGAGTCTGAACAGGGGGCCTATTCTTGAACGCCTTGGCAACACAAGTTTCGTTTGCAATTTTGCTTTCTCGAGTAAGAAACATTGCCTATTCGAATTCTTGCAATTAGCAGTATTGCTTTGGGCGCCATTTTTCTCAGGCAATACTGCTTTTTTGTATTTTGTTTAAACACCCCCAGCCGGTGTTTCCATTATTGTCAATTCGATTACAACATTTCCATCCCTGTTGCCATGGGAAATCCGAGAGTTTCCATTTTGTTCTTTACAAGAATAAATTTATTTTTCAAGTTGAGCTTCTTGTTCGGTGAGTGCGGTTTGTAAAAACAAAAGAGAATCCCTCGAAAAACGAATATTTCGCCTAGTCGTCAAGCGTCAACCGAAAAAAGAGTTGCCAGTGACCTGAATCAGCGTTCATACCCATGAGAGACGCTCAGTAAGATGCGTGGGGTGACAAGGAAGGGTTGCACGCCACAATTACGCTCACGAGCATTTCTCAGATGGGTTGGACAATGAAGCAGAAGTTTAAAAGTTGTCCTTGTTGTGCATAAAAGTGGATGTAATTTAGGTCCATCAATGTTCTTCAACCAGAATCCCGGGACTAGCCTAAGGTCCGTTGCATATCAGGAAAAAAAAGTCACCCAGGTGACGCTTCGGACTTGCAGTAAAAATACGTAGAACTCAATGGGGCCTTTCACACCAGGCGCCGAAAAAATACGTTTGCACGAGCGATAGGTGTTTTTTCGAAACTTTCGAAAGGGGCTAATTCACTGTCGAAACGCAGCTAAACTAGACAGAGTGCAAAGGCTGGCCTGTCTGGCGACCCTAGGGGCGTTCAGAACGACACCAACAAGACCGATGGAGGTAATGCTGGGACTAAAACCCTTATGCCTTGAACTGCAGGCACGGGCTATGGAAGCGGCATACAGATTGGACTGCATGTCAGGGAAGATGGGAAAAGGGGGGATACGAGAACACATGCGCATAGTGGCACCGTCCACGAGCATGAGATCGGATCAAATGGTAAAACAAGGAGACTTTGCAAAGGCGACCATGGTCAAACTAGGCCGGGGAGACCGGGCAAGGGGGGAGGAATGGACGGATACAGAAGAGATCAAGTGTTTTACGGACGGTTCAAAAATTGGAACCGGGAAAGGGAAGGCTGGGTCGGTCATATACATCCCCGGAATGGGAGTGGCAGAGAGCTAGACGTTGGGGAAATATGCGACGGTGTTCCAGGCGGAGGTTGCGGCCATAGAGGCCTGTGCAATTGAACTGGGACGGAAAGGTGTGACAAATAAGCGAATAACGATATACTCGGACAGCCGAGCCGCCCTCGGGGCCATTTCCAGGCCGGTGGTCAAGTCGGGAGCGGTGGGGGGCTGTAGAGCTAGTATATCGGCACTGCTGACACGGTTACATTAGGGTGGGTACCAGGTCATGCTGGCATCCCGGGGAATGAGAAAGCAGACGAACTGGCCAAGACGGGGGCTATGACAGAATATGTCGGCCCAGAACCAGTGGTGGGGATAGCAAGGGAAGTATAACTCAGTGGAATCCGGGGTTGGGTGAAAGCGGAAGCCCAGACACGATGGGAAGCAGAAGACCACTGCAGACAAGCGAAAGAGGGTATTAAAAAGTATTATGTAACACGAAAAAGTGGCTGGTAGGGTTAGGACGAAAGCAAACTAGAAAGATAGTAGGAATATTTACAGGGCACTTTGCAGTTCAGAGACACTTGCACATGATGGGGCTGATAGGGGACCCTACATGTGAGAGGTGTGGAGTGGAGGACGAGACAACGGGTCACTTAGTGAGAGAGTGTTAGGGGTTTGTGGCAGCGAGGTTTGCTGTATTTGGGAGGGACAGGTTGACCAGGAATGTGCCTTCTTCCCGTCCCGGTGGAACGCCCTTTAGGGCGCAGTACTGGGAATGCCGCACTGAGCGGCCGGGAAGTGACCCGGCACGTGCAGATCCTGGTTATCTCCACCTCACTCCCCGTCAGCCGTGCCAGCTGGTCAAAACTGACACGTTACCGGTGAGGACCGCTTCGCGGTGGGGAGTTTTACAGCTAAAATATGACGTGGAGAGTGATACCCGTAATGTTCGGAAGGGGGGGGGGCACCGGGACCTAGAGCTTAGAGATTCCGCGGACGGGAACAAGCGGTGGCCTGGTAGAGGCTTGGAGAGCGAATTCGACGATGAGAGCGCAGCGGTGATGGTGAGATGCGGTGGTCACTGGCACTCTAGGTCCCAGTACCTTGGGTATCCTAGGCCGAGAGTTGGATGGTGGAAGGGTCACCAATATTTGCCATTGTTGGGCCCGTGCCTCGATGGTGGTACCAGGCGTTAGCGAAGGCGAGGAAACGACGGGCCGACGATTTCGTTGCGACGAGAAGACGCGGGTTTTGAGGGATTCGCCACAGGTCCCTGATGTCTCGATAGAGTGGGCAGCGGAAGAGCACATGCTCCGCCGTTTCGACCTCGCCTCCGCTTGGGTAGTCGGGGTTCTCTCGGCGGCGGTGGAGGTGGAGCTTGTGGTTGAAGGAGCCGTGTCCTGACAATAGTTGCACTGCTGGGTAGCTGAGAAAGCGCCACTTCCATCGCAGGCGCTCCTCGATCACTGGGATGACGTCGTGGGTGAAACGGCCAGTGGTCCCGTTGTCCCATTCGCTCTGCAGTACTGGAGTTTCTGGGGAGGGTGAGGGGATTTGAGGAGCCATGCTAGCCCCTCCGACTCCGGGACCCGAATAGAGTTGGTCAATGACCAGTCGTCCGTCGAAGATCTTTTCGTGGTTCCTAAGAATTTCACACCTCTCTTGGGACGCAATCGGATTGGAAATTTAAAAATCAATCTCCGCGACCTAGACAACCACGTACTACACCAAAAAATCGTCAGTCGAATCGATTTTCGAAAAAATACGCATCAGTCTTCGAGCCTAGAATAGGTTGTACTCCCGAAATCACCTGTACGTTTCACCTCCGGGAAGGTGCAAAACCAGTTTTCGTGCGAGAACGTGACGTCCCGTACGCGCTTCGAGACAAAGTCGACAAGGGACTCGATTCCTTGGAAAGTCAAGGCATCATCTCTAAGGTGGACCACAGTGACTGGGGTTCTTCTCTCGTAGTGATACCGAAAGCGGATGGTACCGTACGCCTGTGCGTCGATTACAAAATAGCAGTAAACGGTCAGCTGCAATCAGCTCACTATTCCATTCGGAAAATTGACGAAATTTTCAACCTTCTCAGGGGAGCAGAGTATTTCTGTTGACTCGATATTCATAAAGCGTATCTTCACATCAAAATGGATGAGGCAACCGCACAAATACAAACAATCTCAACCCATCGTGGCACCTACACCATGCATCGCCTCCCATTCGGTATCAAGACGGCCCCCAACGAATTCAACCGTCCTCGACTCTATTCGCCGTGATCTCGACGGGACGATATCGTATTTCAATGAAATTGTTGTATACGGCAAAACTCTCAAAGAATGCCAAATTAATCTCCAAAAATGCCTCGCTCGACTTCAATCCCGAGATATTCACCTCAATAAAGCCAAGTGCCAGTTTTTTGAGACTGAAATTCAATATATTGGTCATACAATCTGCCATATTGAAATCTTGAAAAGTGAATATAAAACAAAAGCTCTAACGGAAATACCTCAACCAAAGAGTCAAGACGACATTCTCCGTTTTCTCAGAATGGTGACTTATTACGCCAAATTCATCCCACACTTTTCAACGCTGACATAATCCTTCTCCGAAAGATTCTTCGAGAATCCTCAAAATTTCGTCGGGATTCTTCTTGAGAAGCGGCCTTCATCAATCTTAAAAATGAAATCTGCAGCAAAAGGGTTCTTTTCAATCCTGAGCTGCCCATCGTACTCACGTGCATCCTGAGCCCTGAGCTCCCCCATGGCATCGCTGGAGTTCTCTCACACTAAGTTGAAGGTGAAGAGAAACCGATAGCATTCGCATCTCCCTCATTGACGACTGCTGAGCAGAACTACAGCCAGCTTGACAAGGAGGCGTTGGCTATCGTTTTTTCAGTCAGTCGTTTCTACACCTTCCTCTACGGACCAAAATTTCGACAACCCAGCGTTACACCGCATATTTAATCAGACCTCGAAACTCCCAGCTATGACATCAGCATGTCTTTTACGGTACTCTTCCTTCTTATATTCTGAACGGTCGGGAAAAAATCCAAGGACGTCGCAAGTGGGATCCAAGGACGTCGAATAAGAAATAACATAATCCCGCCATAGCAACCGTTTTTTGCGGCATTTTCACACGGCTTCGGAATACGACCCTTGGACGGGAAATGATCGTGACATCGTAAGACCGAAAAGCCACAGTTTGGCTTTTTTTTATTTAGTATTAATGGCACAAGTCGTCAGTTGCGCCATCTGCAAGGTGTAAATGATCAGTTCGGCTATTTTCAGGAATCGAATCGTCCACAGTTTAGCCACACTGAGAAAAAAGAGGTGAACCGAAGCCATTGCCTGACCAACCGAAGAGCTTTTCTGCTGACTTGATTTTTTGTTCGGGTGGGTTTGACCCGTTGTTCGTATAGACTTCACCCGAATGACGAATTTATGAACCGAAAATTCCTGGACAGCCCTGTTAAGCCGATACACGGTTTACGAGTGGCCCGAACGAGCATCTCACTCCGCTCGAAGCTTCGGTCAAAGGTTAATATTGTCCGAATCATCAACATTCCCGCCCGAAGGTTTCGGGTGGCTTGAATTTCAGACCGATGTTCAGCTCAAGAATATTTTAGACTTCAGTTTGACACGATTTAGGTTCAAAATGTGTAACAGCCGAACTCTCGGTTCATTGGATGAATCGAAGTGACACGAGCACATGACTTTCGGTTTTCCCATTAAACGATTATGGGAAAGACCATCTTATACTTATATTTTTGTGAAAAGATTAAACGTTAAGCTGTATTCGCCGTAAAATATCTCATGGGTGCGGGCCTTGCCTCGTTACTCTGAGCCTTCGGGAAGAGGGCTCTCAACGTAGATCCAAGGACGTAAATCTACCTCCAAAACCTTTACGTATTTCAACTTTCGAGGGGCGGTTCATCCATCGCAGGAAATCTCATAAAATAATAGCCTATCAGTTCCGGCGTTTGCTACAATTTCTGTAGCAGCTATAGGCTTACTATGTCTGACGAATACGTGGTAAGCCCGCCATGAAAGGCTAAAACCTATCGGTTCGCGTTGAACTGATGTGGAAGAAAAGGGACGATAAAAAGAATTGAGGAACAAAAAGAAGTGATGCCATCAGTAGAGGTTCGGTTGAGGCAGCGAAGGTTCGGCTGAAGTAGCAGCGTTGTGTTTTTTTTTTTTCCAAGTGCTTTCGACCGAAGAAGGCTAATTGGTAAGGAGTAGGGACCGACGTTTCGGTTGATTCCCACGTGAAGCTAGTGTATTATTCCCGTTCTGGCTGAAGATCTACAGGTCAGAACACAATACGAGCTCAGTTTGAGTTGAGTAGCGAGTGCAGTACTCTAGTACCAGTTCGGTTTGAGTTCAGTCATTCGTGTTGTGCAGTGTGGTGCCTTGAATAATTGCAGGGAACAACTCTTAATTTATTTTAAAATGGCGGCTTTGATTAAAAAAAACTTACTCGCGTAAAAGAGGCTTACAATTGTTGTAATAAATCCATAAATTGTTGTATTTTAATCATTTTTCTGATTGTCTAGCACTTTTCACAGGATCAAGTAAATAAAATTCCTACCCAGGCAGTTTTGGGCACTTTTCTTTATAGGTAATGTACTTATTTATTTAAAATGTGTAAAACTGGATGCATTTGGAAGTATTTGGAAGAAATGTGGTAGAAAAATTGCCTTTGAAAAATGTCATTTCGGTGATAAACATAAAATTGTTCGTCCCTCAGGCGGCAATTTTTCACTACCTTTCTTCAACAGCATTTTTCTCGCAATTCAAGGCTCGGTGTATAATATGCATCCTGCATTGCACTAAAATTGCCTCTATCACCCTAAAGAACAGTATTCTCCAACCGAAAAATGAACCGTAAGGGTCAATAGCCAGTCGAAGGAAATAAATGCTTGAACCGCGCTTCGGGAGAAAACCTTGCCTCGGATGATATTTTTCCAAACTTAGGGTTGTTTTCCACCTGATGGTAGACCGATCGATCACTTTAGGAACCGAATTAATGTCATTTTTGAACTGAAATGTTCCTGTCCAGCACGAAATTGAGGCGAAAGAAACTGAACGTAGGGTTGCTGGCGGAGCGAAAGAAAATTCATCGTTCGAAAACAAACCGAATATTCGGTTTCCAGCCGACCGAGAGCTCTATCTCATTTGACCGAACATCAGTTCGTGAATGCCCCAAGTAGTGATGCACGAGACCGAGACGAGACTTGAATGGTCTCGGTCTTGGTCTCGCTCATGAGGGGTTGGTCTCGGTCTCGATCATGAGAAGTCGGTCTCGTCTCGGTCTCGAAAGTCTCGGTCTCGTCTCGAAATGTTAAAGGCGCGAATTAAAAGAATGTGATATTAGTGACGAGAGATCCTATTCTCGCCTCAATGATTACAGGTGACGACGATAGATGAATTTATACTTTGCTTTCCTTCCTCGTGGCTCGTGACACGAAGAGAGATAAGTGATACACTACTGATTATTGACCAAAGAGCTTTGTAACTGCCCCAAAATAGAATCGTGCCTTTAAAACAATCGTCACACTGAGTAAAAATCAATTTCGCTGTTGAGGTACCTGGAAGGGGAAGTATCACTTCCCTCCTTGATCATGCGAAAACCATAATGCATAATTCGTAGAAAAAGAAGAAATGTGCGTGTTTCCTACGATAATTTTACAAAAAGTAAATGTTTTCCCATTATTTTATGTCATTTTGTGCGTGGGGGGGGGGAATATGTCCACCCCTTGGATCCAGCTCTGTATTCATAAATGAGCCATTATGTTTATTTATCATTTTAATTCCGAGACCAAGACCAGTCTCGGCCTCGTCTCAAAAATAGTGGTCTCGTCTCGGTCTCAGCTCGAGGCCAGAAAACTTGGTCTCGGTCTCGCTCCAGAAATGATGGTCTCGTCTCGGTCTCGAACGTCGAGACCGAGACGAGACCATCATTTCTGTCCGAACGTCGAGACGGAGACCGAATGGGTCTCGTGGGGGGTGTGAATGGTCAGTTTGGCCATTTTCAGGGAAGGAATCGTCTGTTTGGGTATTTTCAAGACGCCAATAAATGTCAGTTTATCTTTTTTTAGGGCACATTTCTGGCTCAAAATCTTCCGCTTTACCATGCTTCCCGCAACCTTTAGGAATGAAAACAACTCTTTGTCTGAGTTAGTCAGTCTCTTGCTGAGTTAGTTCGAGTGAAAGAGGAGGAGTTTGTCTATTCGAAAACAACTCTCACCCGTTTCCAGGCCGTGGGTACTTTCCTGACTGCCAGGCACCTGACGAAGAGTCGTCTTATTCTTTCCTGAAGTCTCCCTCCGGCATGCTGGATGGCGCACGGGTGTATTTTGTTCAATCCTGCTGCCTTGTAGGGTCCCATGGAGCTGAGTGCCCAGTTGAATCGCTCCCTTGAGATCACCACGTCGCATCTGTTACACTCCTCTTCGTCCTCTGTTCCGCCCCTAAGTTGCACGGCCTCCTCGCTCCTGCACCCTGGAAAGTGAATATTTAGCAAGTGCGATGCATACCTAATCCATCTACCACCGAACCGCCGTCCGGAAGCGTTAATGATCCTACATTACCATTTGGTTCTGTTCATACGATACGAACGAGTCTCGCCGCCTCTCCTGTTTCCTCAATTCCTTCGCAATAGGTCTTCCATGTATCTTTCTTCGCGCGGTGAATTCCAGCCTCGTATGCTTTCCTGGCCGCGTGGTAGGCCTCCCAGTTGCCTTCGCGGTTTCCGCGGCCGCTCTGGTCGCTTTTTTGAGCAAGCGGAGCCCTAGGGGATTTTTTGGGCTTCCTCCTTCGCTCTACAGGCCACCTGAAACGCTTCTGTTAATATTTCCTTTACCTCTGTTTCCTCTTCTTCAATGGATAACCCCCCGGTCTCCACCATTCTTCCTACCTCCAGCTCGAATCTATCCCAGTCGGTGTGTCTGGGGTTTCGTCCGGGTTCCGCTTTGTCTCCTTCGGCTCCTACTGTGAACATTATAGGTCGGTGGTCCGACGTTATCACCCCCTCTTGCACCTTCCAGTTACTAATTAGCCTACCTATACTCCCCAGGCTCAGGGTCACGTCAATGACCTCTTCTCCACAAAAAGACATATTCTTACCAAATCCTCCCAACTAGCACAATTTAGTCGTCTCGACGTCGGGAAACATGACCCGACGTCATCAGGCGACTTCACATCGACTTCGCCACTACCAAAATACGACCAAAGCGGTGGTATACATTTGAGTTGTGACGACGTCACCCAGCGACTACTGGTTGCATGAAGTTGCTATATCCGTAATACAGTCATACTACAAGATGCTGTAGTATATTTGTACAACAGATTTGTGTATTACAACACTTCTACGATTTTCTGTTCAAAATCTAACTTCTATTACACAAGATTATAGCTCCTCAGACCAAATGTCGCCTTGACTACAGTATGATGTTCAATATTTCTACTACAAGTCGCAAAGTGTTATAAATAATTACACTGTTGGTGTGCGGTCAACGAAAGCCACTCGAAGAGCGGGGTGCCTCTCAACATGATGCTCATGGACGGCCTTCTTTATTCCAAATACACGACGTTATATCTGGGGCTATCAGTCCAATTCTTTTCCGTCAAAAACACAAACGAGTATCATTTCATCGACCGATATTTTATTTTAACTCTTAGAAATGAGTTCCCCCTTGAAACAACACCGTGAGATTAATTCATTATTCAAATTTATGAGTGGTGAGAAATTTAAAAGTGCTTGAAAAATATAGTTTCTTGCGTTGGTTAGTCAAGTACCTACCTGTTTTGTGATAGATTACTATTTAAAGCAGAATTTGATACTTGAAAATCATAATTACGTCCAAATGAGTCATTTGCCAAAAAATAAATAAATAGAAAATCCTTTAAAATGGCGTTGTCGGATATTTGTACGAAAAACATAATACTCCCGACCATGAGTTGCATTTGGTTAATAACTGTGTATATGATACGACCTCAAGTTATTTATTTGTAAAATATTCACGACCACAGGTTATGATTTGGAACACAATTCTGTACAACTCTCGACAAGAGGTCGAGAAGTAGACCAAGTTTGTATGTGAGTTATAAAAGTCTGTACGAAACACGACAACTGGTCGGATGAAGTAGGAAAACAAATAATAGTTTTGGCGCCAATGTCACCGGTGAGTGAGAGATAAGAAAGAGTCGGTGTAGTGATTGCATTGACTTTGGAGTGCCGGTGCTGTGTTTCGTACCCTGTAAATGGGTTACAGGCAACAAATTGAAATGGCCAGTAACCAAGCATATGACGTTAGAATTCTTCAAAAAGACTCGAATAGTGGACCTGCAAAGACTTGGCTCACATACGATGGTATCGTGAAGGCCAAAGATATATCTGACTTCGAGCGGGCGTCGACGATTGCAAATCGGCTGTGTCACGGGCGGCATCGGCATCTGCATCGCCATCAGCATCGCCATGGTTACTGGAGCATGAGAGTACTGCTGAGGGCTGTTGATCGCAGTTGATTGATCGCATTGATGGAGAAATATCGACTAAACTGGAATTATTCACAACTTCAGATCCTACATCTTCGATCAAACTTTCAGCACGACTACTTCCAGAATCATCTCTCTTCGAGTATTTTCTTCAGTCGTCGGTAGTACGACGAGGAAGACTTGAACCGCTTCATCGCGCGCGACTTGCTGGCGGACACAAACTACTAGCTGATAAAAACCAAAAACGTCTTCAAAAATTTTAATTCCCCGACGTCGTAAAAACGTTATTCAGTTCCTTGTTTATAGACTGAAAATATATCGTTATTATGACGTCTGGGGGACGTCAACGACTTCACGCATAAGAATGCGACGGCAGAGAAACGTCGTCCGGGTCGCCTTAATTATAATGATTGACCCTATGGTAGAAAAATTGTCAGAATTCTGGAGTACATTCTCACGACGACGCTTCGACCTCTCTATTCTTAATTCAGTTTATGATATAATGATGCGACCTCAAAGCGACGTCATAAACTTGTAGTACAAGGTTATGACGAAAACATAACGTCGGAAAACTTTACTACACATTCCCGACATCGCAGCAACGGCATAATTTTATGTTAACCATGTAGTACAAATATTTGACAGCGCTACGACGTCAGAATATACTGCTCTACTTTTCTGATGTCTAATTTACGTCGGAAATTTGTAATACAACGACATTCCGTCGTTCAGACGATATGGAAACGTCGAAGGCGGCAAGATGTAGTTAAGCCACCCAAACTACCAGAATCCGACGTCGGAAGTATTACAGAATAGGTCACATGTCGCAAATGGACCTAAATGCGACCAATCGTGCTAGTTGGGCTCCATTAGCTGCTTCCCGGGTCGGTTTACGTTCGACGACCTCTACGCTAGGTGGTGGGCATTCGCGTCGGCTCCGACCACTAACAGCTTCCCTGTTGTCCGGCAGTGGGAGCGGAGATTCTCAAGCTTCGCTGGTATGCCATCCTCCTTCATCGCTCTCAACCACGGCCGCCATAACGACCTCGTTGACCTCTCGATTTCGCAGGGTTGCCCTGAAACTGACCGCAACGAGATCCCTGGTTCCGAAGGGACGCAGCTGTATCGGACTAAAATTCGCCAACACAGTCACACATGCTCTCCGAGCCATGCAGGTCTCCCTCAAAATAAAAAATCGTGTTATCCTTATTTCTAAGATATCTCACCCTTTTCCCTGAGACATACGGCTCCTGGAAAACTTACCCTACTCATCAGGACCGCTACATCCGCAGCCGTGGTCCTGCTGTGCTGCATATTTGCCTGAACGCACCTCACTTCGGTGACCTCAGCAACAGGTCCTCTTCTACCTCATCCCTACATATGTTAAATGATAACAAGTTTTGTGTTTTTTTAAAGTGTTTTTTCGTGGTCAACGTCCGTAACATAATGGGAAAAAAGTAGTCAGTTAGCCTAAAGTGACGAGAACAGGAAAACATGGTTTCTGATACATTTATACTCAAACGTCAAGCAAGCTCCCAAGCCTTTCGGCGGTTGACTTTCTCCCAACACTGGGCTAATTGATAGCTGACACCACTGAACCCTCAATTGTTGGGAAACAATGAAATGACAATGTGTCTCGGTTACGACGGGAAGAGCAACCAAAGAGACAGCAGTTTTCTCTGGATTCACCCTTGAGAGACATTCCACGAGCACCTTATCATTTCTTTATTGGTACTCGCCAGCTCACCGTTTCGTTTTAGTGCTCAGAGAATGGCACGGGTTCAGCAAAATGGTCGAAAACGTTTTTGAATCGGTGTTTTCGAGTTTTCTTGCTCCAAAAAACAGTCGACAGTGAAAGTTTCTGTACGGGTGTACTGCGCACCCGAATAACCGTCTTGTTTTCTTGATTCGGTGATGCCAAAGGTACAATATCGAGGCCTCCTCGTCACCGTCGGATTAATTAGCCGTAGTTCACAGTAAAAAAGTGTCACTGACCAACATTTTTGATAAATGAGGTCTGTTCGCAGAGAAAAAGTGTAGGGTAGTGTAGTGTAGTGTAGGGCAGGTTGGGGTAGCTGGTGTAGGCGAGGACAGCGAAGATTTTTTTGTTACGCGAACGCTTTCAGAGCAGCCAGTGTAAATTCATAACAGTCGTGATATTTTCTCACTCCTGTGCATGTTGGATAATAGTTATCAATTTATAACAAAAAATTGAAGTAACTTCGGGCAGCCCGGAGTAGCTCTGAACTCATCGCGAACGCCCTACACTCGCTACACGAACTACACTCGTCTGCTCACGAACGCTTTTCGGGCGCCCGAGTGTACCCTCGGGCAACCTAGTGTAGCTTCGCGAACAGACCTATGAACTTCCTCATTGAAGAAAACCTTTGTTGTACTTTTTCCTTTATGTATCCCAGCAATTAATTAATTGCAAATTAGACGACCCTTGTCTTTTCAAGGGATTACTCCCCCCCTCACCGCACCACTCTAGTCACCCTGCAGTGAATTCGAGGGAGTGGGGAGGCTGAAAATAAAGAATTAAACTTTATTGAAGCTAAATACTTACCATTTTTTACTTGTTTTGAGTTCCGAGAAAAAATTGCTCCCAGCGTGGGATTCGAACCCACGACCTCCTAGTTTCGCGCCAATAAAGTTCAATAAAGTTTAATTCTTTATTTTCAGCCTCCCCACTCCCTCGAATTCACTGCAGGGTGAATATGGTGGTGCGGTGAGGGGGGAGTAATCCCTTGAAAAGTCCTAAGACCTTTGTTGTAGTTTGTTGTCAAACGACAACAACAAAGCACATGGAGTACCGGGCTCATTGTTTCTCTGAAACGCCGCCAGATATCGTATCCCTTAGCTGCAATCGCCAATTCCATTTTACATCACTAGTATTGAAGTTGAATAAAATGATGTGTTTCAATTAACAAACAGAGCACCTCTCCTGAACGTTGAATTATAAACAGAACGTGAGTTGCACTTGTATACACATCGAACTCAGCCAGGAAGACAAAGAGATCAATTTAATCACTTGGGAAGAGCTTTGGAGGCTGACTCGGCGAATAGGAGGATGAATGAGGTAGTTTGCATTGGAAATAAATTGCCAGAACTAGGGGCATAGAATGGGTCAAATGGTGAGGTACTTACGTGGGTTTTGGTTGGAATATAGGAGCAGAATGTTGTAGGGAGTGAAAGGGGGATATGAATAACGCTTTCAGGTTATTTTATTTCGATTCAGACTATCTGTTTTATTATCACAGATTACGCTGCAGAGAACTGTTTTTTAAAATTACATACTTGAAATTCATTGGTTATCTTTCACAATCGATTTTTTGTATGACTTTTGTGTGATATAAAGAATCGATAGAAATTATTTGATACTGATTAATTATTTGAATTGTAAAATGTAATAAACAATAGAAAAGTAGTTGATTAAGAAGCAGGAAAGCTGCTGACTTCTGGAAATTACTTCGGTCGGCACAATACCGGACTCTTCAGCCCGCTCATTTGAATCCCTGTTTAAGTAATGCGTTTCACTGGTCGATTTTTCTGTGTAAATATCTCCTGGTGATTCACGTATTGGCGTTGTTGGTTCGAATACATTTTCCGGTACTTCCATTCGTTGCTTCCACAACAAATCGATAATAACGTCTACTCGAGAATAAACGTTCGGCATCGTCGGGTTGCCGCATTCCATGCCATAGCTAACGAGACCAACTAGTCCATCAGTTGGATGAAAAATAGGCCCACCAGAATCGGCTAAACAGTCTGATTCGTTGCCAAGTACTCCGATGCCGCAGAATTGGCCTTTAGCTTTGAATGGATAGTCACAGTAACGCGCAATATATTTGCAATACATGCTCCTACAATAATCGTCAGATATCAGCTGAATTTCAACTATTTTCAAGTAAGGCTCAATGACATCTCGTTTCGTGTCTGGTTCAATCAACCCCCAGCCTGCAACCTTACGCCTATTATAAGCATTAAATTTGTACCAGCTGCAAAGAAAATATACCGAAACAACGCCAGCTTCTTCAAGAGTATTGTCAATATATTTCGTCAGCAGAGCCGAGCGATTCGAATAAAAATGAACTGGCTGCACAAATTCATTAAGAACGAACGGCTTTTTCATTTTCGCCATTGCAAAATCGAATTCAAAAATTATATTGTACTTGCACTTGCTGTGCATAGAAAAGCTTTTGGCGAGACGAGTCTAAAAATTCAAAAAATAAATGAAAATTTGAGTGGTCTATAACTTGTACACCGTAGGTTTACTTGCATAAACGGACTATCCTTTCTGGATATGTCGATTTCTCCAGCGACAAATTTGAGGTAATCAACAGAATAAAAACCGTTCGTCCGAATATTATACAGGCAGTGGCACGCAGTCAGTACGTACCTTGTCAAACCAACGGAACGTCTAAGAAATTATTCAACACCACTGAAATGAGAAGGAGGAAAAATACTACATCGAGGACAGCAGACTGCCGCCACAGTGCTGAGGTGTGTCACTGTACGCAGGGTAAGCTCTGAAAACTCCGACGATGAAAGGAATTTCCCCTGGTTTGGCTCGGCGGCCGCCAATAATTTTGGATTCTCCTTTGAAATTCACGTTGAAAGCTATAAATATGGGAAATGCGGGGAGTGGTTTAAGTCCCGAATCTTACTTGCGAGAGCTTCGATTGCGTTGACATGGAATATCGCAATGCTGATGATAAAAATATCGAACTTCATTGTGAACGGCTTTATATTAGATACATTTCGTTTATAGTATTTGTGATTGACAGGAACAAGCCATCCGTAACCGTAATACGAGAGCGAATTAATTTCTGGGATAAAGTTCTTTGATTTCATAGGCATGCATGTGTTTTTAAACAAATTCAAGTGTTTCTCGCAATTATAATGCAGAGTAATGATTACATTGGGGAAAGATAAAGGGGAAAAAATCAACAACTATTAATCAATGTTGACCTCATATTTTCTCTGCCTCACGCAGATGGAAACCAAAAGAGTGGTCTAGACAGAATGAATTAGTAGTGACGGAGGCGATGTGTGTTTGTGGACGTGGGGTGAGAGGGAATGGTCGGTTGGGTCCTCGCTGTGAGACAGGAGGCTTACATAATCAATGTAAATTGCCGCTGATTACCATAGATCTACAAGGTTTTGTGACAGAAATAGCTTCATGGGAGGACAGAAAAAAAAAATTAAAGGGGTGCTTTGTCGTTGGGAAATGTGGCCGAAGGTACGCGCTTGATAATAAAGGGCAGAGGGTGGAATATTGAACATGATTTTTCAAAGCTTTTTATTGTTGAACAATTGGAAGCCTCCAAGTCTATTATCTGTACGCGAAGAAAACCTCGCCCATCATTTTTCTACTGAAAACTACGTGATTCTGTTTTAGGACAGCATTGGTGAAATACTGTGTGTATTATTATTAAGTACACATAAAATATGAAATAAAATGTACTTTATTTTAACACTTGATGCTCTCGTATCATGTATCTCTAGCTTTCTTGTAACCTCCTTCGTCTTCCATTCCCTATCATGATACTACTTTATCACATCTCCCTTTTCATTGATTTAACATTGATACATGAACAAAAACAAAAGTCAACTGAGTTTTCAACTACATAACTGAAATAAGAAAATTAATTCAATAGATACGAATAAGCTTTCATCTTTCAATGGAGAAATGAAATAACAACTTAATCACAAATACAAGTCTCTTATAAAACTAAACAACCACGAACACTTTTTTTTTTTTTTTTTTTTTTTTTTTTTTTTTTTTTTTTTTTTAACGGACAAAATTTTGTAAGTATTTTGGAGCATGTGTAGGTCGCTTCGACAGCCTGGTTGAGCAACTGTCTTTAGATGGGGTTGTTAATTTTTTATAGTCAGTCGGAGGATGGATATGGGAGGGAGGTCGAGATGGTTTTATGAACCACGTGTTTCGTCTTTTGAGCGTACCGTGTTGGTCTTTAATGAGCACAGAGCGCGGAAATTTGCTCAGGCTTACGACAGTGCCCGGCTTCCATTCTTTGGAAAGGTCATTTTCGAGGTATACGATCGGTTGACCAGGAGTAAATGTTGCCTTCTGTGCTTTGGTGCTTCGATCAAAGTAACGTTTGTTAACAAGAGCATTTTTCTCTAGTTGAATTTTGAAGTCAATAACAATAGCTGGTTTAAGAAGTTCTGACTTTATGGGAAGTTTGGTGCGACAAAGCCTGCTGAAAAGAAGTTGGGTGGGAGAGTAATTCGTCCGTGAGAGGGGAGTATTTCTATATTCCATGAGCAAGATATTCATATCGAGTTGAGCTTCTTTACTCTTTTTAAGAATATTTTTTGAGATGTTAACGGCTCGTTCGGCAAGTCCATTGCTTTGGTGGTGATAAGGGCTGGAAAACAATAGTTCAAACTGCCACTCGAGACTAAACTGTTGAAAGGCTAGGGAATTGAAAGGATTATTGTCGGCAAAAAATTTTTGGGGAATGCCATGGACCGCAAAAATAGTTTTTAGAACTTGGATTATAGTTTCAGCGTGTTTTGATCCAATTTTGACTAGTTCTATCCAGTGGGAGTAGTAGTCTATTAGAACTAAATACGTGTCACGACCGAATTCCAGAAGGTCTGCGGCCACGAACTGGAACGGGAGATCAGGCTGTTCTCTAAGTAACATTGGTTCTTTGGGTTTGTGCCTAGATAATTTTTCGCAGACCCCACAGTCAGCAATCTTATTTTCAATGTGGGTATCCATGTTCCTCCAGTAAAATAGGGCTCTAGCTCTCGCCTTTGTTTTAGAGTAACCAAGGTGAGATTCGTGGAGATTATCAAGAATGGTGGGTTGCAGGGAAGATGGCACTAATATTCTATTGTTGTAGAAAATTATGGAATCTTCCACGCTAATCTCGTGCCTTATGTTGAAGTAAGGCTTAATACTTTCAGGGACTTTTGATTTACTGACTGGCCATCCATTTTTAAAGTAATATGCAATTTGAGCTAGTAGGGGATCACTTTCTGTTTCGACCTGCAATTTACTTTTGAAATCGTGGGATACATTTATGGAGTGGATCACATCGTTTAAATCAGGATCAGTACATGAGTCATCGGATTTGGAACACGCCCTGCTAAGTGCATCTGCAACGTGCATCTTGGATCCCGGGAGGTATTTCACTTCCAAATCGTAAATACCCAATTTTAATTTGATTCTTTGCAGACGAATTGAGGGAATTTGTATTATTTCTTTGTTCATTATGGAAACAAGAGGAAGATGGTCAGTATAAACTATCGTTTTCCTGCCATAAATGAAATGATGAAATTTTTTACAGGCATGCAGAATTGCTAAGAATTCTTTTTCGATCTGACCCCAGTTAATTTCAGATTTGGACAAAGCTTTGGAGGAATAAGATACCGGCTTGTCGTCTTGTAGAAGTACTGAACCAATTCCGGCTTTACTCGAGTCAGTTTGAATGACAATGGGTTTGTCAGGATCGAAAGTCTGTAAAATAGGGGCTTGTGTTAAAACTGTTTTCAAATTTCTGAAGCTATCGGCGTGACATTTTTGCCATTCAAACTGAACATCTTTTTTCAAAAGTTCACGAAGAGAACTAGTTAAATCTGCCAGTGATGGTATAAATGGTCTGAGGTAATTGACTAGGCCCAAAAATCTTTGAACGTCGAGTTTACAAGAGGGGGTGTCATAGTCAAGAATTGCCTTGATGGTGTCATTGTCGGGACGAACTGTTCCTTCTTCAAATATGTGGCCCAAGTATTTAACGCAACGGACGTTGTATTGAAATTTTTTCGGATTAAATTTGATGTTCAATTCGCGAGCACGATTAAGGACTTTTAATAGGATATCGTCCATTGCACTTTTAGAATTTGCATAAATTAAAATATCATCGATGTAAATAAAAACCCCGTCGATGTCACCAAAGGCCTCCTCGAGCCACTTCTGGAAAACTTCCGAGGCTATAGTCAAACCAAAAGCAAGGCGGTTATATTTAAACGTGCCGAATACTGATGAAAAAGTGCAATAACTTGAGCTTTTATCATCAAGTGGAATTTGCCAGAAAGAATCTTTTAAATCGAGCACCGAAAAGCACGTGGCATTCTTGATTTTGTGAACAAGATCAGCGAGAGTGGGAATGGGATAGTAGTCTTTAACAATAGCATTATTGAGGTCTTTGGGATCTAGGCAAACTCTGACACTGTGATCAGGTTTTTCGACCACCACGATACGGCTCACCCAGTTCGAAGGACAATCAACTTTTGAAATGATGCCCAGGTTGCATAGTCGGTCGAGTTCAGTTTTTAGTTTGTCTTTTATGCTTAGAGCAACACGGTGAGGAGGTTTGGAAGTCGGAGTGGATCCTTCCTTCAATTTTATGGAATATTTTCGATTAAATTTCCCAATACCAGAAAATACGTCCGTGAATGTGTTCATGATAGCATTTTTACACAAATACTGGTTAAGCTCATGTATTTCAAGGCGTTTGACAAGATTCATTCTCACACAGGCATCCCTACCAAGTATGAGCGTAGATTTATCAGTACCAGCGATATAAAATTTTTCTTGATGCTGAACATTGTTAAGAAAAATACGAAGAATGACACTACCTTGTACAGGAGTCTTTAGGCCATTCCAACTTTCAAGCTGCGATGATGATGGCAACACTGCGATGTTCCTCGTAGAAAGTTGTCGGACGCGAGAGAAGATGGACATCGGAATGATGCTGACGTCGGAACCGGGATCGAGCTTGAACGTCACATCCAGGACATTCTCGAGAGATATTGTCTGCATCCAGGCGAGAGAACTGACGTTTTTCGATACTGTGATTGCACCGGTAAAGAAGTCCTCGTCGTCACTCTTACAGGATGAGGGACAGTCACGACTGGTGGTGTGCACTTTTGGAGAAGGCTGAGACCGACACACCTGAGCGAAGTGGTTTCTTCCTTGGCATTTTGCGCAAGTTTTATTGAAAGCTGGACAACGGTCCGGTTGGTGGGAATACCCGCAGCGACCACACGAGTTTGTTTTGGATTTTTGACGAGCCCCTTTGTTTACTGAGTGAACTTCGGGAGGGTCTTCGGCTTTGCTCATTTCTCTAACTTGAGTGACAGCAAGTTCAGCCAAACGAAACTTGAGGATGGTATCTGCAAGAGATGGGTCACCATCCTTGATTAACTTGATCCGAGTGTCTTTATCAGAACTACCGAAAATAATGCGGTCCCTGAGTAGTTCTTCCGAGTTGGTAAATGCACAATCTTTGACAAGCAGTTTCAAGTCGGTGACGAAAGAATCAAAAGCCTCACCTTCCTTTTGTTGGCGAGTGTAGAAAAGAAAACGACTGTGCAAGGGATTTTTCTTGGGATTGCAGTAGGCTTCAAATTTCTCAAGAACATCATCAAGCGTTTGAAGTTCCGCGACTGGGAAAGTGTTGTACACTGCCACGGCGTCTTCACCAGCAATGTTGAGTAAAAGAGCGATTTTTCGCGATTGTTTTGCTCCTTTCAAGCCGGAAGCGTCGATAAATATTGTGAACGATTGGACAAACTTCTTCCAGTTCACGCTCAAGTTGCCCGAAAACGAGAGGGGCGCGGGTACATTGCAAGCCAGACCAGAAGACATGATGGAGCACTCACGGAAGTCACTTTAAATAAACTGCGCCATGTATTATTATTAAGTACACATAAAATATGAAATAAAATGTACTTTATTTTAACACTTGATGCTCTCGTATCATGTATCTCTAGCTTTCTTGTAACCTCCTTCGTCTTCCATTCCCTATCATGATACTACTTTATCACACTGTGAATCGAGAACAAAGCATTCATACACAATGAATCCGGGCCGGAAACCGTATAACCCGGTTTCGACTTAATTTAATTGTTAGTTATAATGACTTTATCATTATTTTGTTTTAAGCAATTAGTTGCTAGTTCACCGTCAACCGCCATTTCTCGTTCCAATGCTGAACCTGATCCGTTTGGCTATCCGGATTCCAACAGAAAATATCGAGTTCCCCAGCTGTACTATCAAGTTGGGTGGCCCGTAGGATGTTCAGGGATCGGCCCTTATGTTGTTCATGAGTGATGAAAAAGAAAAATAAGTCGTCGAATGAAAGGTTTAGCCAAGAAAGCAAACATTCGATCTACAGTTGATTGGTCACAAAACTAGACTAATAACGAGTCGATCAACTGCCAACACGTCTTTGTCCAAATGGATCATTTCATTTATTTTTACAACAGAAACTATTGTATAGGCAAGTTATTATTCTTTTATTTTCTCGGAAGACAATTTTTTCTTATACAGGCTTATATATACGCCGATGGGTTAAACCCCGGTTAGGAATTATAGTATATGCTTGAGCGCCCCCACCCCCACTCACATTGTAATACAGTCTAATGTATGACAATTTGCCATTACACAATTTCGCCTTTTGCTCTCTTACCTAGTCGCCGGAAATAAGGTTGAAAATTGGTTTTCGTCAATGTGTGTGTAATATACGCAAAGTGCACGAGCAGCCCTCGCGCGCTTAATAAGAAATAAACCTCGGAAAAACTCTGTCGTCGTACGTACATTTCTTTTTTACGTTATTCTCTCTGAAGCTGCGCTGAAACGTTCAACCTCTCCGCCTAACACAATTCCCCCACTCCACCATGTCAACTGGAGTCGCGCAAAAGATAAAGGCGCCGCCTGTGATACTGTAGATGAGAGATACAGAGTTAGCGAAGGGGAAAACTGAATTTCCTACTCTAAAAGCTTAAATTGCAGAGCTTGGGCATTTTTCAACTCCACAAAAACAGAAGTAGGAGGAAGAGCATGGAAAAAAAGAGTAAAAAATGAGCTTTGCCTTTCCCTTTTAGTTTTGTCTCAAGAGGCAGATGACAAACGGGAAGCTGTGAGAACTAGACACGAGCGTGATTCTTTTTCAACCTTAACTTGAGCTTATTCTGCGAGGTCACTTAACTTCTTTCGCGCCATCATTTCGCATTAATTACATCCCCTTGCCCTTTTTCCACTTCTATTAAAAGCTTCTAAACAATCCTGGAATTCTTACTTGTCCAAGTATTCTTTTCCTTCCTGCAGCAAAGGTTGTAAAGGCGGCGTTCATACAGTGGCGATACGTTATCGTTTCTACGTCACTCTGACACATTTCCAGTTGTTTCTATCTGTCCTAGAAGCTGTTAGTTTGCGTCGGCAATGTCGAAACGATATCATATCGTTTCCTATACCACCTGGTCGCTCTAAAGTATGTTCGCCACAAATGTCGTTAGAAAATGTATGTATAATGGTGAAACTGATGATTTTATAGTATATTTCATAACGAGTACGAGTACGAGGAAATTATCGTGCGAGCGTTGTTTGACGAGCGAGGCGCAGCCGAGCGAAGGCAATTACACGAGCAACGATATTTTACTTTCCTATACAAGTTGTGAACGCTATTTTTCGTACTACTTAAAAGTTCTATTAATTTAATTCCAAACTCCGACTTAATTAACACTTGATCTTATATCTCGGCTCCACTTGAAGCTGAGCTATAAGACAATGAAGGAACCCGTCAGCCGATATGAAACCATATCGTAACAGTTCGAAAAAATGTCACTTTCGAGGGAGGTTCTAGGTGCGGAAAGAAGTTCTGTCGTTATAAGTAGTACGAAAAAGATTTTACGATTTTACGAAGGGTTTTAAGTAGAAGTTCAGCGTGTGTAAGCCCGCTGAATTTACCGTGCGAAAAGAGTGAAGATATAGGTGTAGGGGGAGTGGAACCGCCAGGTGGAATTCCAATTTCCGGGTGGCCGTCCCAATGGAGAGAAAAGAGTACATGCAGGAGCCCCGCATAATTGAGGAAATTGCCGAAGCCAATGGCTATCTGAGGGATATTGTGAAGCGACTTATTATTAAGATAGCATTTTAGTAAGTATATAAGAAAAGGAAGCTCACGCTTAGGCAAGAGATTTACCCGGCTCCTACAAAAGAAACACCGCCGAATGGCCGACTTTCAATTTCCTACATGGAAAGGTGAAAAACACATGAACCGGTAGACGAGTTCACCGACTGCTCAAATAAGACGTAAGAAATGCGAATCGAAGAGAAAACTTCTAATGGAACGCCAGAATGGAAACATTGTTCTTCTTGACGAGGCTTGTGTACGTCGAGGCGTCGCATAGTGTACCAACGTATTGGCAGAATGAGGAGGAATTCAGCAGCAAATCGGCAATTATATTCGACTCATAAGCTTCCACGACGCTCCTGATAGCAGGGGGCTTATTCTGAACGGTCGGGAAAAAATCCCGCAAGCGGGATCCAAGGACGCCGAATAAGAAATAACATTATCCCGCCATAGCAACCGTTTTTTGCGGCATTTTTACACGGCTTCGGAATACGGCCCCAGGTCTGAGAAACAGCAGAGACGCGGACACAATTTCGGGAACCTGAGTAGACTCACCAATTCGCTCATGGCACAGTTTCATCGCCTCGGAGAATCACAGAAACACGAATATGACTATTATAGCGTTTTCCATTCAATGCAATACACTAGTGTAGTGTAATTTTTTCCACCCGTCTTCTCTGAATTGAAACATGTTAATGGACGCTGCTCTGCACTTGTGTAGTGCGCTGAGTGGAAATCGCTATTAAATTAATTTTAATATAAATTGCTTGAAAACTGGTTACTGCTAAAACCTACCAAATAACTTTAAGGCTTCACTGATAGTTTTACTCTATTTGTATTTCGCGGCAAGTCACAAGTGGGAGCAAGGGGAAGCTGAAATAACGATCCAAGGGTGGTATGATGCTCATTACGGTCGAGGGCGACAGGAAGTGCCTGAGGTGAAGCCCAGCTCAGAAGCTTTGTACTATGCATCTGTGGAGTCTATGCAACCAATAAAATTAATTCCTTCGAAAAATGAAGCATTTTGATAGGACGGACGGGTTGCTCGGGCTCCACAGGCGCATAGCGTAAAATATGGTTTGCTTAATAAACTGAAGTGAACACACTCTCTAGCCAGCGAATGGAGGGGTGACGTAGCTGATATAGAGAGAAGTTTAATCGCGTCTCAGCGTAATTTACAGTGCTTATTTTTGTGTTTTTATGGCTAATGTACTATTAAAAAACAAAATTAGGAGGAAAAATTAAAAAAACAATAACAAATGACTTAAAAGACGTAGCGGGCTGATATTTTTCTTTACGCCCGGCGGGTGGAATGATTCTTATTTCGCCCACTCAATGCTCTCCCAGCGGCCGAATATCGAATCTTTACGCCCGGCTGTACAAAAAATCGTATTCCAAGGCGAATGCAAGACCCATCAGAGTTTGGCTCAACTATAATCGTATATCAATCACATGTAGCTCGGCCTCATTTTTCCCCATTGCAATTCTTCTCTATACAGAGTGCTACCTCCCCACCACCCATGACCTCATCATTATTAACCACGCATGTGGGCTTCGCTTCGTGACAGGTTTTCGTCTCGGGGGTATTAGTACATTACACAACTAGTGAGGGAAGTAGAATTTTACTCGCGAGATTTTTTTTGGCTCACGAGTTGTGTAAAATATTTTTCTCGTAGCCTAGCTACCCAGCTTTTGACAAAAGCCGAGTAAAAACGGAGACAGTTTTCATTCGTATGAAACTGATAACGTTCGGCCAGCATACTTAACTATAAAGCGAAGCTCTTTCAATGAGTGGCATTAAACTGATTGTTCTTTTATTTTGTTCAGGAACTGCACTTTTCAATATTTCTCTTAATGAGACATGGATTTTATTATTAAAAATAACAATTATACGAGGAAAGTCGGCAACTATTAGATCCAAGGCCTCGCAAATAACATGACTCCATACGCCTTCTCGCAGCTTTGCTCGATTGCCTAGTTACGTCCCTCCCCCGTCTTCAGTGGGGTAACATTTTACACCACTACTTTTCAGTGAGGTAAAGTTTTTACATCACTGGTGTGTATCTCTCGACTTCCTGCAGTTGTTTTTTTGCCTGTGAACTCGAGCTTCACACGCTGGACATGCTAAAACGTATTTCACTCCTCAGTCTCAAAACCCTCAACAGGCCGACGTGAATTACAAAATTTCGCTCCGGCAGCTGGCGGTCGGAAAGAGTGCATTTCATTCCGTATACGGATACCCTAAGCCGTCCCAGAAGTAATAATTTAGATACCACAATTTGTTTCATTAAGCCGAACTTCTTCCTCTATTTTCACCCCCCTCTCTTCAAAATGTCGAAAAGTGTCGGTAGTTTTCCAAGGGCTTTGTTATATTAAATTTTTGTGCCGTATTTTATAATACCTAAACGTGTGAGTTTAAGCGATTTTTTTGAAATTTCATCCCCTATTTCACCCCGCCCCCATCAAAAACGATAAATCTCAATGGAACCCAGGGCTTAGGTTGCATTAAACTATTGAGTCGAATTTTAGAGCGCTAAGATGAACTAGTGAAGTTCAACGCTATTTTTACACTTCCACACCGGAAGGACCACCCCCACCACCTTGACTTTTTCGAAAAATTAAAATGGGAATCAAAGGCTACTCTAACATGGAGTATTCGTACTGAATATGATGCTTCTAGAATCAACTGGTGAAGTGTAGTGATTTTTTGACTATTTCAACCCGTATTTTCCCCCCCTCCACCTCGATCGATTTGGCCCAAATGCAATACCGACCGGGGTCTTACGACTAATGATTTTTGTGCCAAAGCACGTTCCGCTAAATAAATTTCTTCGAGAGTTATCGTGCTAACAAGAAAACGGCCATAATGATATATACGTATATGAATTCTGGAGACCACTGAATTCGTGTTCTAGAGGTTCTGAAACGTGAAAAAAACGTGACATGACCCATGTTTGCCACCATCCCGACGAGACCAATAGTGCGTTTTCAGATTTTCAGAATGAAATGCACTATCGTTGATCTTTGTTTTGTTGCTTGGCTGTTCTGAATATTAAATGGCAAGTTGGTTATTTAAATTAGAACAATACTGCCGCGTAGTTTTTGTACAGAATGCATTTCGGGCCCAATCCCGGTGCCCCTCATCAGCAATCTTATCGCCACTACAGCAAAACTACTACTGCAAACCTACTGCAAAACTACTGGGTTTTGCTGTAGTGGCGATAAGATTGCTGATGAGGGGCACCGGGATTGGGCCCGAAATGCATTCTGTACAAAAACTACGCGGCTGTATTATTCAAATTTAAATAACCAACTTCCCATGAAATGCACTAAAACGAGACTAAGGGCCGTATTCAGAAACCAACCTTTACAAAGCCTTAACTAAAGGAGTTGAAAAATGTGATGGTTTATTAAAATGTGTCATCTGTTTTGAAGCGCTCAAAGGAAATGTAAAGGTTAAGGTTGGTTTCTGGATACGGGCCTAAAAGAGTAAACTCCAAAAACAATTTTTTTTTTTTAGAGACAACTGTAACACCCGGACGTCTGAATAATTCCACGACAACATGGTCAATGACAATTCTAAAGCGGCCCATACACGCATACAATAAATATTGCGCAAACTTCGAACTTACAATTTCTTGACTAAAATTAGCCCTTGAATTTTAATGTTAAAACTCACAATTTGTGTCTGTGTATCCACCGAAACTTTCAATTTTGTTGTCTACGTGGCCCTGAAATTTTACATTGTTTGGCTACAATCTTCCCTTCAAATTTAATTTCAATGGGCCGTATTCAGAAACCCTCCTTTACGAAGCCTTTACTTAAGGAGTTGAAAAATGTGATGGTTTATAAAAATATGTCATCTGTTTTGAAGCGCTTAAAGGAGAAGTAAAGGTTAAGGTTGGTTTCTGAATACGGCCCTACGTACCCCTCGAAACTTTCAATTCACTGCCCCCCCCCACGTATTATGTGCTGAGTGGGTGAGAGAGGGGAAGGGTCCTTCGAAAAAGTAATCTGCGATAGAGAGTAACGTATTGATGAGAATGATGATCGAACCGAATGAAATATTGTCCCTGACCTCTTACAGGAGCGGTAATAACAGTAATGCTTGTACGTTCGTTTTACCAAGCGTGGCCAAATAAAACTAAATTCCTTGAACAGCAGCATGTAATCGAATTGATGTAGACGATACAACTTCTATTGGAGATCTTTGTATTATTCACTTATTACGAAAATACTACATGTATACATATTTTAATAGCAACCCCTTCATCCATTCCCAGTTTCCTTTCACCAAGTTCATGTTCCAAAGTTATAAAACATTAGAATCGAATGCAAACTGATCAGAGTGTAACTGACGCAACATTTTTCGCCCTTCTCAGAAGCAGGTTCCATCATCTCCACTCGTTCCTGAATTTGCTGACTCACAATGAAAAGAAATGGCTCCAGGGTAACTGCAAAATGTAATGGTAATTGCTCAGGAGAACAGGAGGAACACTGTAGCATATACTCTCCTTAAACGTGAATTTTATTCCTCCCTGTTCCCTGCTCTTTGTAATTTGTGCTGCTTGAAAATCAATCCGATCACCAGATTCAATTGAAACTTTTTATACCTCGTTGTTTGTGAAGCGGTTTATGAATTTTCATGATCTTCCTGCCATGTTGGGGCCGGGAGCAAACAATCACGTTTCTTGAATTGAAAGCGTAGAATAGGGGACGGAAGCAGAACCATTACCAGCTATTATCTTTTTCAAGTTGACTACTCAATCTAATTTTATTTCAAGAAATGAGTTTCCTAGAATGGCAATGAGGGTCCTCGTGCCCTTGATCGGCTGAATGTAGTTCAAACAAGAGTACCTATTTACGAATTGGCCTAGTCCACTCTCCACTTCTTTGTGTTTCTCAGAGAAATGAATAAACCATCTTACAGGAAGCTAAAAGAAAATACTCAGCATGAATAGTTTATTTATTACTCGCCGGCAAATATATGTTTTTCGCACAGTCCAAATGTCGAAATTAAGGCCCTCCACACACGGGTCGTCTAGTTTTCGGCTCGAACTCGATGCGGAATCGAAGGAGTCCAATTGACGTAAAAGAAATGTAATCTGAAAAACTGATATTCGCGAGAAAATACTTTGCAAATTCGATTGGCAATAAAATTGGTAGTCCTATCAAAAACTTTTAAAATTTGCAATCAATGATTATAATTTTATATCAACTCAATATTAGAACAGGAAATAAAGCCAGAATAGCGGCAAAATTCTGCCCAACTTCAAAAGTGGCTCAAAAAAATGTATACTTTGAGGATCCGAAAACTCTGCAACGATACCAGGTGGCCAACGTCTTTTTATGGGAGGGTGGACGTTGGCCTTATCCCTTTGAAAGGCAAACCAATTTGCCCGAACTGGGTGTCTAACAATAAGCCTACATGTAGTTTTTTGTGATGAATATATAAAACTAACCCCATATATTATGTCCGTGGGATGATTACTTCTTGAGTTATGGCATCATTTGTAAGGAAAAACGTGTATTTTGGCATAAATAGTTTCAAAAAGTTCTCACGCCCTATAAGTTCTGAAATGAAAACGTTTCAGTCGTGGTTTCTGATGTAGTTTGTTGCTGAATAAAATACACAGTAGCTCGATTCTCTGAGATCAATATTCTTTGATTTATGACGAAAAAAACAGAAAAACCAAGACTTTTTCTATACTATAATGTGCCATGAAAATTCGTACCGAAATATTTGGCAGGACTAACCATGTTCTCTAATCTTACGTAGTTTTTTGTGCTGAATCGAATGAGCAGTAGTAGGGAACGTTGGGATCAAACATTTTTGGGTTACGGCCAAATATCTACGAAAGTATCCAGCATTTTGTTCTTATATTTGTGGGCGTAACTCGAAAAGTATTGGCCCAATTGATCCCTGCAAAAGCTCATTCGATTCGGCACTGAAAACTACATATGATCGGAGAACATGGTTAGTTCAGCCAAAAAGCTTAAGACCCGTTCACAAGCTCTGTGCTATGCGTCTGTGGAGCCTGTGCAACCTATCAAAATGCTTCATTTTTTGAGGGAATGAATTTGTTTGGCTGCGTACCCTCCACAGACGCATAACATAGAGCTTGTGAACGGGGCCTTAATACTTCAGGGCACATTAAAGCACAGAGAAAATCTTGTTTTTTCGGGTGTTTACGCAAATAATATAGATCTCAGAGAATCGAGCTGATGAGTTCGCTACCCCGTATGGTTGCGGACGCTTCGAACCCTCTAATAATACATCAAAAGAAATTTTTTGAGTCTCTTTTGAAGTTGGGCAGAATTTTGCCGTTACCAATTTTTATTTCCCGTAGAAATAAAAATTTTATTTCTAAATTGCTCGGTTGAAAACAACATCACACGTGATTTCTCACGTATGATAAACTATTTACTAGGTATTGATTTAACATTGCGGAGGCGGAATCGCATCGAGTTCGTGACGAGGAAAACAACTCGTGTGAAGGCGGTTTTAATACGAACGAGAAAAATCACTTCGAGTTCGAGACGAGAATGAGACGACCAGTGTGTGGAACGAATTCAATTACATTGAAAACAATGTTAAAAAGTAAATCGAGTCGAGTTCGAGCCGAGGACGAGACGTCCAGTGTGTGGAGGGCCTAACTCTATCTAGGGCGTGTTCCTAAATTCATCGATGGATTAGGTTACGAAACTAACACATGATAAATGTGAGGGAAGGCTCCATCACAAGGAAAGTTTTCTCATCTGGATTTAGGAACTCCCCCATAGCATCATTGGCATCAGTATCATTGAGGGAAAAGTGTTATCTGCTGCCACACTGGGAAAAAATTGGCTTGAAATTCGGTCAAATTTAACAGAGCGTACTGGGGTAGAAATTGCAACCGGTTTTTTTCGGTTGAAACAAACAAGTGCCTTGCACTCGGTCATACCTCTTTTTTTAACCCAGCGAATTTAACCGAGCGTGTTAACCGAGTGATTGCTCGGTTCAGTTTATTTCAGCTACTCGGTTAAACAACGTCAACCGATCGATCCAAATCAACTGATCACTCAGTCAGTTTTGACGAATTATTCGGTTGAACCGTATCAACCAATAACTCCGTCAATTTTAACGAACCATTCGGTTGAATCAAGCCAACCAATCGCTCTGTCAATTTTAAATAAAAAAATCGGTTGTTTAAATTGACCATTACACTAGGTCAATTTTGAAGCTACTACATTCAGTAGCTTCGAGTCAACCGAGCAGCGTCCTATTCGTCACGTCGACAGGCTGATCGGCTGTTGACGACTGTCCTTCGTCAGTTTGGATGATAGTCTAAGGTACCCCAATCCCGTTAATATAGAAAGTATTATAGGATTAGTTCGGTCGAAAACTCATTTATTGGCTTTTAAAAAAAATGAGAAAATGAATAAAATAAAATTATAATGAATACATAGACCTGAATACATGAAAGATAATACATAGTAATATGGAACAAAGAATTAAACCCATAACCATACACTTTTAAATTTATACTATTTCTGAGTGTTACGAATGACTGGTTATCACTGTTCACCTGTTGTTTTTAGCGTGTTGAGAAATGGGAAAGTTCATTTCCAGGCTTCATTTCTTTGAAAACATGCGGCGTTTGGACCGCTAGGAGCGTAATCCTTGAGAGCTGAAAAATAAATATTGGAAGAATTGCCATGCATAGAATAAATAAATAAATAATAATAAAAATTACTATTGATCAAAACTATCTCTTGAAACTACGATTCATTATTTCTCGACTGTGAATGGAAAACTTGCATGGACGCCCGATTTGGAGGAAAAGTATACCGGTGAATTGGCACAGAAGATCCTGACTGATTGGTGCCTATGGTGATTTTTAAATAAATTTCAAAGTTCTTCAGGAGGGGATGGATGGTACGAGGGAAAAGTGACGTCAATGTGCAGTTTTGAAGCATTTGAGGAAATTAAACTGATATTATCCGGACGACGATGGAAGGGCATAGCCCAACACGATTCGAGTTTCGAGAAAAAATGGCTCTCCGGCGGGATTTGAACCCGCAACCTCTGGATTACCAGTCCAGCACGCTGCCATTTGCGCCACGGAGGCGCCTATGGGAGTCGTACTCCGAGGGATAAGCTAAGCCGAACCCCACCTAGGTCCATTGTTTCTCGAAACTCTAGGCGCTTCTCCTGATCGGTAAACCACGCCGAATTTAATCTTATCTATATGTTGTTAGATTGATATAATGAATAAATCTGTCGCCGGCATTTTAATTAGTAAATTAATTAAACTGATATTATCCGGACGACGATGGAAGGGCATAGCCCAACACGATTCGAGTTTCGAGAAAAAATGGCTCCCCGGCGGTATTTGAACCCGCAATCTCTGGATTACCAGTCCAGCACGCTGTCAATTGCGCCACGGAGACGCCTTTGAGAGTCGTACTCCGAGGGATAAGCTAAGCCGAACCCCACCCAGGTCCATTGTTTCTCGAAACAACGGCGACAGAATTACTCATAAAATCCATCTGTATTAAATTACTTCAAGAGGAGTCAAAAATTACAATAGGAACAGCCGATCTATGTTCATAAAAGAACTATCACCGTCAACTCTTCCCAATCGTCAACTCACGAAGGACTAAGCATTGTGTTCAGGGATTTCGAAAAGGTTCATGAACGTTATGGGCTGCAACGTGGCTTCATGGGAAAACAACTTTTATTTGGAATAAAATTGTCTGATAAACTCCTACAACACAGAATAAATATTACGTTTATACTCCACTAACCCGAGGAAAGCCATAGATGCAGCAATATCTCCCGCAAACAACTAACTTCGTGCATGCATGGGAGTTAATTTTCGCAAAGCACCGAATGAGAGAAATTAAGCAAGCAGAAGCTGATTGCTGCTGGGCTATGCCCTTCCATCGTCGTCCGGATAATATCAGTTTAATTAATTTACTAATTAAAATGCCGGCGACAGATTTATTCATTATATCAATCTAACAACATCTAGATAAGATTAAATTCGGCGTGGTTTACCGATCAGGAGAAGCGCCTAGAGTTTCGAGAAACAATGGACCTAGGTGGGGTTCGGCTTAGCTTATCCCTCGGAGTACGACTCCCATAGGCGCCTCCGTGTCGCAAATGGCAGCGTGCTGGACTGGTAATCCAGAGGTTGCGGGTTCAAATCCCGCCGGAGAGCCATTTTTTCTCGAAACTCGAATCGTGTTGGGCTATGCCCTTCCATCGTCGTCCGGATAATATCAGTTTAATTAATTTACTAATTAAAATGCCGGCGACAGATTTATTCATTATATCAATCATTTGAGGAAACTCTAAAATGTTTTACTTACAAATAACAAGAAAAATTAAACCCCAGAAAACGCGTCTTTCCCCATCTTCTCAACACCATCCATTTCATTATCTGCCCTTTGACGCAATCAAACCCCCACTCAAAATTTTTAAAACTTCGCCTAAAAAACCCTTTCATTGATTTCAATGTTCAATGTGGGCAATTGTCTTGTTGAAGAGCCCTCTTCAAGAAACACCAGTGATTGAAAAATGTGCAAGTTCCCCATTGGTGATTTATCGGCAGAAGAATATGTTTAAAAAATTACGCGCAGAAAAATACGACTATCACGCCAAGTCGTGAGAAAAGAGGTCTGTCTCTTTGCTGCACTCTAGAAAAACACATGATTTGATTGATGTAAGACCTATACAGGGTGTACTTGGTCCACGTGACACAAATAAAGGAGGTGATTCTAGACCATATTTGCGTCAAAAAATGACCAAATACACTATGATCCGAATATCAACCGTTTCCGAGAAAAACGCACTTTTCCGCTTGTTCAACGCATCGCTGGTTTTCCTCAAACAAACTGAAGTAACTCTCACAATTTTCGTCGCACGTAATATTGTAAAGCTTTTTTGTATCGAAATTAAAGTTATTTCGGACTTTTAGTTTTATAAACAACAGTAACATGGTGCTTTATGTGTCGTGAGAAAAAGAAACTGCCACGGAGCGGGAATCGAACCCGGGCACCGTATCTCCGGTACGGCTCTTATACCACCAAGACACCGCGGCGACCAGGAACTACTCAACTCCGGGCTATCTCTTTCCCCCACGACATCACCATGTTTTGTTTGCTCAGTCCCGATTTCCTACCCCATCAGATCGTTGACATTTAGCAACATCACTGATGGGGAAGGGGTGTGGGGGTGAGCTATCATCTGAGGACGTGATAGTTAATTTTAAAGCTTTTTTGTATCGGACTTTTAGTTTTATAAACAACAGTGACATGGCGCTTTATGTTGTAGTACGCCACTGAAAAGGGCACAAAATTTTCTTTTTATTGTCTACATGGTTTTGGAATCAGCTTGAGTTGAGAGCCCTTAATGCTGGGCTGAATTCCCAAGTTGTCCCATTTTACCATCAAACACGTGTTTTCTAACAGCTTTAATTTCACACTCAGCACATCGAGCATTCGTTATGAATCATGAATGATAAAGAAAACGCTGCGAATTATCGAACAATGCCTTATTATTTCGACTGTTTATGGGTTTATTATTCATGGATGTAGTCAAATCCGACTTGAAATTACATGAAAATCGACACCCCACACCCCTATGATCCCAAATCCTTTGAAAATCCCCATTTTGGACCCGCTTTTGGCCCATAAAACCCCAGGGAATTTTTTGATCAAACTGATCAGATGTTAGGACCAACTAGACCCCAAATGGAGTCTATGTGCGAAAGAACGAGTTTTTTCGAGCAATCCTAGGGCAAGATATGGCCCGGACGGCGGACGGACATTTTTTTTTTATTGCAGATTTGGATTCTACGCACTTTGAAACGTAAAACTACAAATTTTGAGGGGGGGGGGGGTCAAAAATTTTTTTTTGCGATACGATTACAAAGACTTATTATTGAGAAATAATAAGCCAAAATAAAATAAATAAATTGAAATAATGTTGGAGTTATAGCAGTTTGCTTGAGGAAAACCAGCGATGCGTTAATTGTGAAAGGAACTCGCAATGGATATCATTCCACTATTCTCTTGGAGTGCTCAATGTGTGTACTCAAAAGAAATGTGACCTCAGAAAACAATCAAACTTCACGCACAACAAACACAGCAGCTGTTATGGGCACGCTATCCATTGGTTGTGGTTTTTCCCACCTCAAAGAATTACACAGCGTTATGGAGATACCAACCCTGTCTAGCGACACTAAGGCGACATTTAAGCAAGATTGAATCGAATCTGGACGAGCCATTGAACGAAGCGGCCCGGTTGTGCCTATGTCTCACAGGCGTAAGGAGTTGTGTGACTCATTTTTTGCATCATCTTTAGATGAAAAGAGTATTAAAATGACAAGATTTAGTCCAGCCAAAAGGGGTATTGGCCGGGACAAACGTATAGAAGTAGTTCCGAATCTGAACTTTGCCAACAAAAAATCGGTCGGCTGCATGTCGAAAATCGCAGCAAAAAAACTGGATTTTTTTTTACTTTTTAAACTCAATCGGTTGCACTGTAGTGCAATCTGGAACTAAGTACTTTTCGATGATTGCGCTCCTTTGCATTTTTGAAATAGGCTAAGTTTGCGACTATTTAAGCTGAGTTGTATCTCCGTACGACTAATGGTTCCTGAGATATGACCCGTCAAAAATTGACCATTTTCTGCCGCTGACGGAAAATTTGCTGGAGCCTGAAGGTGGAAAAACTGATAAACGCTTGGTGCAATCTCTTTCAGATACACATCCTTCCATTTCCTAAAAAAATTCTGAAGATTCCACGTCGGGTGTTGGCACTGCACGATCTTGAATTTGGATTTGAGGCCCTTTCGTTCGATTTGGTGAAATATCTCTGGAACCATCGGTGTATACTAATCGTTCTTTTGTTCTTTTAGGCTTAGTTTGATCACAAAAAAAAGCCACAAGTTCCCATTCGCGTTTTTCTTCGATCGCATGGAATAGCGGAAGCCACGTGAACAACTGTGCCAAATTTAATAGGTATGCCTAACTTTTTCGGTGACGAACCGGTATTATCGAAATCAAGGATACATATTGAAAAATGGTAGAGGGAGTTTATAAACGCACTCATCTGAAGAACGTTTAGCCAAACTAAGCACCTTGCGTTATGAACTTATCTCACAAAATTGTCTATGGATTGTTTAGCGAAAATATAAAGAACAATATTTCAAGCAACTTCCAATGAGAAGGCTTATGAGAATTTCTTCCGTTGGACACGAGCGTTTCATAATAAAAAAAAGTGTGCTCTTTTAGGGTTTGTCAACAAAATTACCCTAAAATTGTGACGAATTTGCCTGCTGAAGTAGAGGAGACGTGCCTAATAGCTCCCTATATGGAGGTGACAATGTGAACTTAAGGTACCTATGTGAATTGGGTAAATGGGCCTTCAAAGAGAGCAGCAACATGGCCTCTTTTCCCCCTAGAAGCTGCTGCCCATCAACACCTGTTACGCACCATGCAGGTCCCAAGTGCTATACTTCATGAGTGCTACTATGTCGTTTATTTTCACTATTAATACTGCTTTCTTTGGTTAAGAATCTACTCTACATCACTAGCATGGTGTTAATTGGTATTAGTTAGAGTTTTTAGATAAAATTCGGATTCAGCACACCAGTTAACACGGGTAGAAACAGACAGAAATACAGGCATACAAACTCGCTTGAAAATGAAATGGAAAACTAATGTGAACTACATCAATTTCGACTTTGGATGAATACCACACTGAAAAAAGCTTGAAATCGGAGGTTTTTGCAGGTTTTTTGAGTTATAGGCTGTAGCGTCTCTTTTTAGGGTTTGGGGATTTGAAATTCCGATTAAGGACTTCTAAAAACATAATAAATGAGCGGAAACCATGTTTTAAAACCTATTACAAGCGATGGCGTGGTGAAAACCCCCCCAAAAACACGATATTTAAAAATCCACTCAAATTTCGGCGTGTTGCCAGGGTTGTAACCAAAAGGGGTAGTTACAGGAAAAAACCTGGGGTTGGGCAAAGTTGAAAGGCAGACTCAGCACACCTGGAAACATTAAAATCAGTCATCAAACTTAGCCCCGGAGTTTTTTCCTGTAACTACCCCTTTTGGTAAACCTGCTTCCTTGACTACTACTTACTTTATAAAAACACCACTCGACATCCCAGAGTTTAATATTTGGAAGCAGAAACGGCGCTCTGTGATTCTGCCTGATGTGAAAATCCCAGAAGTCATAAAAGCGTCAGGTTTGAGGGTATGATATTGTTTGACGACTTTATGACAAGGTGAGGCTAGAAAATTGGCATTACAGGAAAGGGGGTAGCCTAATTTTTATGAGAGAATCGACAAATAAGCTTCTCAACCACCGCTTGTCCTCAGCTAATCGTCGTGATATTCTCTTTATCTTTCTTTAAAAATCAACTTTCCTGATATCCTGAAGGAGTGGGTAGTTTCCCCCATTACCCCCCCTAATGGGTCCGCCTCTGCGACGAGTTCTTCGAACGCTAAAAATCAATGGGTTCGTGCGGGGGTTAATCAGTATTAAACTTAAGCTCGGTGCACACGATGCATTTGAAGCATGATGGCCTGCCTGTTCTAAAAAAACATCCGGTCACTACCGGAGATCATATGTTTTTTTCATAATGCATGTAAACATGCTTCAAAAAATGCATCGTGTGCACCGAGCTTTATTTTATTCTCATTCTGGGAGTTCTGTTTTTTAGGCAAAAAAAAAATGAAACAACTCCCAAAGACGGTAGACTGTTTAGCCGGTCTGGCCCGGAAAACGACCCTCACATATTTTTCAACCCACAAAACTCAAAAGACATGAAAGGGGGGGGGGGACATACTTTCTGTACCTAACCTTGAGGGAGTTGTGGGACAAGTAGGGTAGCTGTGATAGAGGGGGGCTGGTGGCATCCCGAGTCCAAGGTGAATATACTGAGGTGTGATCACTTCGGTTAGGCAACACGCAACGCACAAAGCGGGCAAAGCGTGTGACGTACTTGGTCTATCAGTCTTCGGACGCCTCCATTACAAATGCACAGGATTCCAATCTTTTTTTTTTTTTTTTTACATAACATTTTTGCCTTTGGGTTTTTTTTTTTTAATCTTACGAGTACCTACTCAAAACACTTCTTCAAAATAAAAACAGAAAGGAACAAAATGGCTACTGGATATTGCAGTGGAAAGAAAAAATATATTCAAGAGAAACGGGGAAGAATATGATATAATCGTATACCCGTTACAAAAATAATTGCTTCACATGAACTGAAATATACATCAAATACTGGAACTTCCTTCCAGTACGCGCATTAAATATGCATTTTTTTTTTTTTTTTTTTTTTTTTTTTTTTTTTCTTCACGAAATGAGGTTTTATAACAAAAACTATCCATGCCCACAAAATCAAATCTCCCCACGTATTTATAAATTAAAACAGTCAACACATGAGATTTTTTCGGAAAACCCTGAATTTTCTGACTTTATCAAAGAACAAAGGTTTTCCTTGCACTATGGAAACTTTGCTAAAATAAAAAATCGAAAATTCATGGCAATAAAGGTCGATGCACACACATCAGTGCAGTGAACGGGACGTGCCCCGTCCGGCAAATAAAATATTATTCTCAATGGAAATTTAAGGGGTACGTCTCTGACACGTGCCGGGTATGTGAGAACGAGCCTCTCAATTCCCATATGAGAACAATATTTTACTTGTCGGACGTGCCCCGCCCGTATCCCGGACGGGGCACGTCCCGTTCACGGCACTGATGTGTGTGAATAGACCTTAAGAGTGAGCCTTCAATTTAATTTGACCAGAAAAACGAATTTTTAATGATAGGAAAGGGCTAAAATATTCTTGCAAGTTTTGCATTGTTACCTTTTCTAGAATTTTTCAATTTTATTCATAAATTGAAGAAAAAGTGGATTGAAACATAATTAATACCTATATGACTTATGAAAAACGTAAAAGTTTCAAGAATTTGCAGGTACCAGCCCAAGTTGCAATTTTTTTCTTTTTACATATTATTTCTTTTAGACTAGAGGCAAATTTCCTTTTCCTGGACAGATCACCTTCAGAATGCAGCATGAAACTCATTTTAATTATCACCCTTAATTTTACAAATCTTTTAATTATGTATTTCTAAGGGCAATTGTTTGATACTTTTTTTTTCGATAAAGTCAAGGTAATTTTTCTGACTATTCCCTTTTGTTTTAAAAAGTCTTCTCTCTCACTAAGTCTGAGAAAGTGTTCCTGCCAGGGTAGAAGGCACAAACAAAAAACAAAAAACAAAAAAAACAAAAAAAAACAAAAAAAAAAACGTTAGGACGTTCTTCTTACTAGAAAGAAAAAGACACTTCAAAATTAGATTTCTAAAATAGAAAAAAACGGCATTTCCCCAATGAGAGAAGATGCCTAACATTTTTTCTTTCAAAACGCAGGCCAAATTTGAGTTTCCCGTTGCGAAAGGTCTCGAGGTTTCCATTTTAGTGGAAATCCACGATTGTAAACCACCAGACACACGGACGTACTTCTAGCCCAAACCACTTTTATCGGCCTTTCACTCTATTTATATTATGATTTATGAATATGAATTACACACGAACTCGATTTTACTGTAAGTTCGTTTCCCAATGGGAAAATGGAACTAATTGTATTTAATTGGGGGACGTTTCGTTGATCTGTTGCACCTATACCCTCACAAGAAATTTTAAATATGATTGTTATACTATCTCTAATTAGAGTATTTTATTTAAAATAAGTAAGCGTACTCATTTAAATGCTCTGTAAACCTATAAAGGAGTATTTCTTTGTATTTAAGTAACATTCCACCCCCCTTGCCACTTTACCACAAAAACGCGGTTTTTTAACATTATTGTTTATTTATTTACCGAAATAATTACTTTTAAATGAGTACCTCTATTATGCATTAAGTATAAATTAAACATAAAAAATGGGAAATTACGATAATTTTGGCTGGGAAAATGCATTTACATTCTTAATTCCCACATTGTCTAACGTAAAGTCTGATGCATAGAGGGAGGGTGATAGACCAAGTACGTCATCCACGAAGCTCAAACGGGACGCCATATTGCCCCTTGAAAAGTGAGCACACCTCTGTATATTCATCTTGCCCCGAGTCCAACGAATAATTGAATAGAATCCACCTTAAATCATGCAAAAGTCTGTAGCCGTAGGAGCCTACATCGTCTGTCTTCCCTCGTTGAGGTTCGTCAAGAACGGACCGGTTTCGGCTGCTCGCCATCTTCAGCATTTGGTTTCCCAACTGAAACTGAGTGGTGGTCGTGTTACCCCCCTGTATTTATACCCCCTTGTCCTGTTGTGTCCTTTCACTTTTCTCCCCTGTATGTCGGTATCTGATAAAAAAGTCCGTTATTTTCTGTCTCTTGTTTGGTGGTGATATGATGTCTCGTGTATTTGTGTTGGTTGTGATAGTTTTTTGTTTTTTAGCCTCCGGTGAGATGTTATGGGTCGCTTTTCTTTTTACCGGGTAAATTTCCTTCAGAGGAGTGAAGATGGTGTCGGAAGTGGTATTCAGCTGTTCGTTTATTGTGTTTCCCTCGAACGTTTTTTGCTTGTAGATCTCCATATTCTCCAATATGTTTAGTCTTCGTCCCTTTTGTTTATTGTGTAGCAGTGTCATAGCTTTTGTTATGTTTTGTGGTTGGTGGTTATATGTGCGGAGGTGGTTAGCATAGTTTGAGTCGTCTTTGTGTCTGTTGTATGAAGCTATATGTTCCCTGTATCTTTGCCTTAGCTTTCTTCCGGTTTGCCCTATGTAGACTTCGTCGCACGAACATGTTAATTTGTAAACTCCGTTTTGGTCGTATTTGTTGGTTTTTTCATTTTTTGTTTTGGTCGCGTTCCTAATTGTATTGTCAGTTCTCATAGCTATGTTCAGTCCTTTCTTAACAAAGAAGTTAGTTAGTCGGTAGGTCTCGCTTCCGGTAAAGGTGAACGTTGTCCATTTCTTAATTTCTGTGTTGTCAGGTATTTTGTTTGTCTGTTTCTGTTTTTGTTTAAGTAATTTGTCTATTGTTGTCGTTTTGTAGCCATTATTTACAGCTATTTGGTAAATTATATGTAGTTCGTTATTATAGTCTTGTTGTGTCATGGGGATGTTCTTAAGTCGGTGTATCAAACTTCTGAAGGCCGACAGTTTGTGTTGGGTTGGGTGGGAGGAGGAGTTGTGGATTACCACATCTGACGCAGTAGTCTTTCGGAAAATTTTAAATGACAAGGTTCCTGAAGGGCTATTGCGGGTGATGGTGATGTCTAGGAAGTTAAGTGATTGGTGAATCTCTTTTTCTACCGTAAAGGTAATGTTTTTATGTGTACCGTTCAAGAAGTCCAACGCCTGGGTGACACTATTTTCGGGAATTATACACAAAATGTCGTCCACATAACGTGCATAAAAGGTTACGCCATGGTCCTCACGCAGTTTCGGCATAAAGATATCTTCCAGATTTTGTAGGAAAATCTCGGAGAGGATGGCTGAGGTTGGGTTTCCCATTCCCAGACCATCTGGCTGCTTGAATATATTCCCATTGAATTGGAAATAGTTTTGTTTAACTACTGTCGTGAGGACCCTGCCAAACACGTGGTTGGCGTCAACCGCACCGTTTTTCTCTTGTAGCATATCGCTTACAATTGAGAGAGTTTGTTTAACTGGGACTGCTGTGTACAGGTCTTTAATGTCGAATGACACCAGGATGGATCCCTCCGGAACGGCAACATCGTTAAGTTTCCCTATTAGGTCAGTCGAATTTTTCAATGTAAACCTATTTTTTAGGTTGATTTTAGCCCTAAGGATCTGGCTTATGTGTTTTGCTACTTTGTACGCTGGGGCGGTTGTGTAGTTGACTACTGGCCTGATGGGCACGTCCGGTTTGTGTAGTTTTGGTTGGGATATTAGAGGTGGGGCTTTTGGGTTCATATTCACGAGGAATTTTGATTGGGACGGGGTTATAACTTCAGGGGATTCTTTTAGTAATTTACGGATTTGGTTCTGGAATTGTTCTGTTGGGTCTTCGTTCAGTTTGATACAACCTGCTTTCTTAATGAACTCGTTCGTTTTGTTGGTGTAAGTTTGCTTGTCGATTAAAACTGTGGTATTTCCTTTGTCGGCTTTAGTCACTATTATTTCGTCTTTTAACAATTTCTTACGGAGTTTAGTCATTGTCCTATTGTCTTCATTGCTTTTGTGGTCGTACTCCTGTGCGTTTTTTGTTATTAGTTCGGCGACGAGATGTCTGCAGTGCTCCTGTTCTTCTTCAGGCAGAAGGGAAATTGCGTGCTCACTATCAACGATGTTTTGTTCGATGTCTTTTTGTATGTTATTCTGTAGTATGTTGTGTTTAAGTCCTTTTTCAAGCAAGTCAGTTTCCTTCTTGGTGAGTGTAGTTTTTGTCATATTTACCAGTCTCGGGAAAAACTTGTGGTCACTGTAGTTCTCAGTATTTTTTTGAGTTTTGAGTTTGTCTATTTTATTGCGTAGTGTTTCGTATTTTCTCGTTATGGTCTTATGTACGTGTTTCCTAATCTGTGTGATAATATCTAATAGGTGTGGAATTGGTACTTTGTTAGTCAATTGGAGATGGATTCTGAAGAGGGCCTTGTTGAGTTCATCTTTCTTGATGTATAGTGACCTCAACTCAGCTTTCAACCACTCCCTCTGTCCTCTCTTCACAGCGAACCTTGAGGCGAATGTGTTGGTGTTTGTGTTGATGTGTATGTAGTTCGGTGTAACGTCTTCTGTGTGGCATTGTTTGTTAAACCAGATGTTAGCAATGGTCGTTTGTAATTTCAATGTTTTCAGCTGGTACGAATTTAACAGTTGCGATACTTCAAAGCGTTCGAATAATAAAGCTTGACTAGCTATAAGATTTAAATTGTTAGTAGAGTCGCTTAAACTACGAGGGTTAGTGGTTAAATCATGCAAAAGTCTGTAGCCGTAGGAGCCTACATCGTCTGTCTTCCCTCGTTGAGGTTCGTCAAGAACGGACCGGTTTCGGCTGCTCGCCATCTTCAGCATTTGGTTTCCCAACTGAAACTGAGTGGTGGTCGTGTTACCCCCCTGTATTTATACCCCCTTGTCCTGTTGTGTCCTTTCACTTTTCTCCCCTGTATGTCGGTATCTGATAAAAAAGTCCGTTATTTTCTGTCTCTTGTTTGGTGGTGATATGATGTCTCGTGTATTTGTGTTGGTTGTGATAGTTTTTTGTTTTTTAGCCTCCGGTGAGATGTTATGGGTCGCTTTTCTTTTTACCGGGTAAATTTCCTTCAGAGGAGTGAAGATGGTGTCGGAAGTGGTATTCAGCTGTTCGTTTATTATGTTTCCCTCGAACGTTTTTTGCTTGTAGATCTCCATATTCTCCAATATGTTTAGTCTTCGTCCCTTTTGTTTATTGTGTAGCAGTGTCATAGCTTTTGTTATGTTTTGTGGTTGGTGGTTATATGTGCGGAGGTGGTTAGCATAGTTTGAGTCGTCTTTGTGTCTGTTGTATGAAGCTATATGTTCCCTGTATCTTTGCCTTAGCTTTCTTCCGGTTTGCCCTATGTAGACTTCGTCGCACGAACATGTTAATTTGTAAACTCCGTTTTGGTCGTATTTGTTGGTTTTTTCATTTTTTGTTTTGGTCGCGTTCCTAATTGTATTGTCAGTTCTCATAGCTATGTTCAGTCCTTTCTTAACAAAGAAGTTAGTTAGTCGGTAGGTCTCGCTTCCGGTAAAGGTGAACGTTGTCCATTTCTTAATTTCTGTGTTGTCAGGTATTTTGTTTGTCTGTTTCTGTTTTTGTTTAAGTAATTTGTCTATTGTTGTCGTTTTGTAGCCATTATTTACAGCTATTTGGTAAATTATATGTAGTTCGTTATTATAGTCTTGTTGTGTCATGGGGATGTTCTTAAGTCGGTGTATCAAACTTCTGAAGGCCGACAGTTTGTGTTGGGTTGGGTGGGAGGAGGAGTTGTGGATTACCACATCTGACGCAGTAGTCTTTCGGAAAATTTTAAATGACAAGGTTCCTGAAGGGCTATTGCGGGTGATGGTGATGTCTAGGAAGTTAAGTGATTGGTGAATCTCTTTTTCTACCGTAAAGGTAATGTTTTTATGTGTACCGTTCAAGAAGTCCAACGCCTGGGTGACACTATTTTCGGGAATTATACACAAAATGTCGTCCACATAACGTGCATAAAAGGTTACGCCATGGTCCTCACGCAGTTTCGGCATAAAGATATCTTCCAGATTTTGTAGGAAAATCTCGGAGAGGATGGCTGAGGTTGGGTTTCCCATTCCCAGACCATCTGGCTGCTTGAATATATTCCCATTGAATTGGAAATAGTTTTGTTTAACTACTGTCGTGAGGACCCTGCCAAACACGTGGTTGGCGTCAACCGCACCGTTTTTCTCTTGTAGCATATCGCTTACAATTGAGAGAGTTTGTTTAACTGGGACTGCTGTGTACAGGTCTTTAATGTCGAATGACACCAGGATGGATCCCTCCGGAACGGCAACATCGTTAAGTTTCCCTATTAGGTCAGTCGAATACCACTTCCGACACCATCTTCACTCCTCTGAAGGAAATTTACCCGGTAAAAAGAAAAGCGACCCATAACATCTCACCGGAGGCTAAAAAACAAAAAACTATCACAACCAACACAAATACACGAGACATCATATCACCACCAAACAAGAGACAGAAAATAACGGACTTTTTTATCAGATACCGACATACAGGGGAGGAAAGTGAAAGGACACAACAGGACAAGGGGGTATAAATACAGGGGGGTAACACGACCACCACTCAGTTTCAGTTGGGAAACCAAATGCTGAAGATGGCGAGCAGCCGAAACCGGTCCGTTCTTGACGAACCTCAACGAGGGAAGACAGACGATGTAGGCTCCTACGGCTACAGACTTTTGCATGATTTAACCACTAACCCTCGTTGTTTAAGCGACTCTACTAACAATTTAAATCTTATAGCTAGTCAAGCTTTATTATTCGAACGCTTTGAAGTATCGCAACTGTTAAATTCGTACCAGCTGAAAACATTGAAATTACAAACGACCATTGCTAACATCTGGTTTAACAAACAATGCCACACAGAAGACGTTACACCGAACTACATACACATCAACACAAACACCAACACATTCGCCTCAAGGTTCGCTGTGAAGAGAGGACAGAGGGAGTGGTTGAAAGCTGAGTTGAGGTCACTATACATCAAGAAAGATGAACTCAACAAGGCCCTCTTCAGAATCCATCTCCAATTGACTAACAAAGTACCAATTCCACACCTATTAGATATTATCACACAGATTAGGAAACACGTACATAAGACCATAACGAGAAAATACGAAACACTACGCAATAAAATAGACAAACTCAAAACTCAAAAAAATACTGAGAACTACAGTGACCACAAGTTTTTCCCGAGACTGGTAAATATGACAAAAACTACACTCACCAAGAAGGAAACTGACTTGCTTGAAAAAGGACTTAAACACAACATACTACAGAATAACATACAAAAAGACATCGAACAAAACATCGTTGATAGTGAGCACGCAATTTCCCTTCTGCCTGAAGAAGAACAGGAGCACTGCAGACATCTCGTCGCCGAACTAATAACAAAAAACGCACAGGAGTACGACCACAAAAGCAATGAAGACAATAGGACAATGACTAAACTCCGTAAGAAATTGTTAAAAGACGAAATAATAGTGACTAAAGCCGACAAAGGAAATACCACAGTTTTAATCGACAAGCAAACTTACACCAACAAAACGAACGAGTTCATTAAGAAAGCAGGTTGTATCAAACTGAACGAAGACCCAACAGAACAATTCCAGAACCAAATCCGTAAATTACTAAAAGAATCCCCTGAAGTTATAACCCCGTCCCAATCAAAATTCCTCGTGAATATGAACCCAAAAGCCCCACCTCTAATATCCCAACCAAAACTACACAAACCGGACGTGCCCATCAGGCCAGTAGTCAACTACACAACCGCCCCAGCGTACAAAGTAGCAAAACACATAAGCCAGATCCTTAGGGCTAAAATCAACCTAAAAAATAGGTTTACATTGAAAAATTCGACTGACCTAATAGGGAAACTTAACGATGTTGCCGTTCCGGAGGGATCCATCCTGGTGTCATTCGACATTAAAGACCTGTACACAGCAGTCCCAGTTAAACAAACTCTCTCAATTGTAAGCGATATGCTACAAGAGAAAAACGGTGCGGTTGACGCCAACCACGTGTTTGGCAGGGTCCTCACGACAGTAGTTAAACAAAACTATTTCCAATTCAATGGGAATATATTCAAGCAGCCAGATGGTCTGGGAATGGGAAACCCAACCTCAGCCATCCTCTCCGAGATTTTCCTACAAAATCTGGAAGATATCTTTATGCCGAAACTGCGTGAGGACCATGGCGTAACCTTTTATGCACGTTATGTGGACGACATTTTGTGTATAATTCCCGAAAATAGTGTCACCCAGGCGTTGGACTTCTTGAACGGTACACATAAAAACATTACCTTTACGGTAGAAAAAGAGATTCACCAATCACTTAACTTCCTAGACATCACCATCACCCGCAATAGCCCTTCAGGAACCTTGTCATTTAAAATTTTCCGAAAGACTACTGCGTCAGATGTGGTAATCCACAACTCCTCCTCCCACCCAACCCAACACAAACTGTCGGCCTTCAGAAGTTTGATACACCGACTTAAGAACATCCCCATGACACAACAAGACTATAATAACGAACTACATATAATTTACCAAATAGCTGTAAATAATGGCTACAAAACGACAACAATAGACAAATTACTTAAACAAAAACAGAAACAGACAAACAAAATACCTGACAACACAGAAATTAAGAAATGGACAACGTTCACCTTTACCGGAAGCGAGACCTACCGACTAACTAACTTCTTTGTTAAGAAAGGACTGAACATAGCTATGAGAACTGACAATACAATTAGGAACGCGACCAAAACAAAAAATGAAAAAACCAACAAATACGACCAAAACGGAGTTTACAAATTAACATGTTCGTGCGACGAAGTCTACATAGGGCAAACCGGAAGAAAGCTAAGGCAAAGATACAGGGAACATATAGCTTCATACAACAGACACAAAGACGACTCAAACTATGCTAACCACCTCCGCACATATAACCACCAACCACAAAACATAACAAAAGCTATGACACTGCTACACAATAAACAAAAGGGACGAAGACTAAACATATTGGAGAATATGGAGATCTACAAGCAAAAAACGTTCGAGGGAAACATAATAAACGAACAGCTGAATACCACTTCCGACACCATCTTCACTCCTCTGAAGGAAATTTACCCGGTAAAAAGAAAAGCGACCCATAACATCTCACCGGAGGCTAAAAAACAAAAAACTATCACAACCAACACAAATACACGAGACATCATATCACCACCAAACAAGAGACAGAAAATAACGGACTTTTTTATCAGATACCGACATACAGGGGAGAAAAGTGAAAGGACACAACAGGACAAGGGGGTATAAATACAGGGGGGTAACACGACCACCACTCAGTTTCAGTTGGGAAACCAAATGCTGAAGATGGCGAGCAGCCGAAACCGGTCCGTTCTTGACGAACCTCAACGAGGGAAGACAGACGATGTAGGCTCCTACGGCTACAGACTTTTGCATGATTTAACCACTAACCCTCGTAGTTTAAGCGACTCTACTAACAATTTAGAATCCACCTTTTCAAACTAGCCGCAGCACAGCGCCACGAGGCGCTCCTCCTCATTTCAACGAAAATAAATTGCTATTAATAAGGAATAAGTTCTTAAAACAATATGAAAGTGATGATGAATACTCTTCAAACAATTTTGACTGTATTCTTAACATATTTCCTCAAATATTTACGGTGAGAATAAACATTTTTATCGAGGATACGATTTTTACAAAATGAAAATTTAAAAAAAATGAAAATTTAAAAAAAATTGAAATTTGAAAAAAGTGAATTCATAGCGACCATTTTGCAACCTCAAAGATGCACGAGAAAAAAAAAAAGTTTATTGCATTTAAGATAGCGTGTACCGAAGCGTTCATTTGGGGGGGCACCCCCCCCCCTCAGAATGTTTTTTTTTCCAAAAAGTGAATCCATATACGGACAATTTAATTGGTTAGAAATAGCTATGCGCCAATTTTCATGAATATCTCGGTTTCATCACAAAGAAATCGTGTACCGAAGCTAAGGAAGCACCGTCAACAGCCTTGAAATATCCTAAATGTTGGTTCGACGCTTTATCAGTTCTCCAATTCATTTACCGGAAAAAACGTGAAAAATTATGTAAAAAAAATAGGTACTTACCAGTGATTTCTCGAAGTTATGGTTCAGGAGTCTTCCACTCTCCCAAATTGGATGGGGCCCCGCTCTGTATTTCAGGATTGAAGTCTATATCACAGTCTGCGTCTCAATAGTTTCTCACAATCACTAATTTTAAAAAAAATAAAAAAATAATTAAACGCTTACCACTGCGGTTGCAGTGGTGGCGGAACATGAAGAAGTGAGTTGCGATGTGAGGCTAGAAACCCTAGTTGACAGAGCACTTAGCATGCGCATCATCACTGCCGTATTTTCATAACCAAGTTCATTCCGTTAAGTCATCTAAGACGCAACCGAGCGGGCGACAACAGTCGGTTAAACCACGACTATTTTAACCAAGTGGGACTTTTCACCATAGCAGTCCTTTGACAGCTTTGTTAAATACGAATAAAATTGACCGACTCTTGAACCGACTTGACTTGGTTAAAGGCATACCAACCGAATAGCTCAGTCTTATCTCCAAAAAAGGAAAATCGAAATGTTGGGGATTTCCAACCCACTCGGTTAACGCAACACCCTCGCTTTATATTAACCAAGTGTCCAGGACTCGGTTAATTCTTGAATTAGACGTGAGCTGCGCTAGAAATTAGCTTATTTGACCAATTTGCACGGTCTTTTGGGTGTTTTCAGCCTATTAACTCGGCGAAATGCTGTTTCAACAAAGTCAACTTTTTCACGGTCGGTCGAAAACGGTTGATTTTGACCGAATTAGTGTCTTAACAGAGTGAAAACAACCGACCTTTTTCCCAGTGCAAGTCTCCTTTGTTCGCCATAACATTATAACGAAATACCAGACAAGTTGGAATTTGTTGTCTTTCGTTCACTTCCTTTATTTGTACAACTGAGCCGTTTGTCTGTCTGTTTTTTTAAACTAAAAGTACCGCCGTATGGGTCTGGGTTCAGAGAGTCGACAAAGAGTAGCAAAGAGGTGCCTTTACCCTGTGATGTACATTTATTATTTACAGTCCGACTCACCTTTCCCCAGGCCCGACGGCTTGCGGTAGCGTGTACACGAGCTGGCGCGGGGCTGGTCGCAAGGCTTCGCCCCCCCCCTCCGCACGGATGCGCGTCCCTGATTCTGTGGACCCCCGACTCTGGCTGTGAACTCGACTCCGTCCCCCCTTATCACGTTTTTATACTAAAACCCCGAGGACATGTTTGTGAAACCCTAAGTGGTGTGGATAACAAGCAGTTTCCCCAAGGATTTGTTGACGCTATCGGGCCATTCTCTCCCGCTTGTCCCTGAGCTCGCCGGGTTCGTTCACCGAGCGGTGAATAATTTCCCAGACCGAGCTCCTTTTCTCCATCGCTTAACATAACGCCCTTTTTAGGGCGTTTCACGATTGCTATAGATGCTAGTGTGAAAATACGTGTAAATCCCCTCCCTCCGTGAGCTGATCAAATCGCTATAAACATCGTG